>VDFB02342413.1:0-12157 GCA_007258455.2 Sequoia sempervirens
CTACTTAGTTGATATGTTCATGGTGGAGGGCTATCTTGAGTGCTATCATAATTACACGTTGGCGTGGTTCGTGGTTTTAAACTATCAAGAATGGTTTTGGTGGAAATTAGTTTGGGGAAACCACTTACATGGTTTTATCTTCCCATTGCTTTGTATAAAAACTTTATGTAGAAATTTTATTACATGTCTTGACATTATTTCAAGAGTGGAAGGCATGGAGAACAGGGTTTTGAAATAAAATGAACTGCTAAAGGTCCAAAAATGGTGGTTTTTTTCACTTGAAAATAGAGTTTTTACCCTAGGGTTTGCAAAAATATTTGAGATACAAGAAGTTTCTTTGTTTTCAAACCATATTGGGGCCTAAATAAAGGTTTCTAAGGTGGTGGAAAAATCTGAAAGGTTGTGGAAGTGCTACATCCAATAAACCCTCAAGAATTAAACTAAAAATAGGGGTTTTTTGATTTGACAGTTACAGGATCATAAAAATGGAATCCAATTACAGAATCTTTGTTTTCTTGGAAATTTATTTGCTGCCCCAAGGTTTTAGGGGTCTGTGTGGTGTTTTAAGGTATGTTGCTTTGCATTTTTGGGCTAATTGAGTAGCCTGTTCAAGGGTGAATGCATAGGAAGTCAACGCTGGTCCAAAGGAGTCTATGTTGTTTCTCATATATGTTGTGTAACTTGGATATGGGTTTTTGAATCAGTCATGTGTTCGTCTAGTGTTTTGGAAAATTGTGGAGTAATTGGACAAAAACTAGTTTCTCACTATTACAAGGGTTTAAGGGGGTTAAAGAGGGAAATGTGTATTTAGTTGCTTGTCAAGTTTTAAGGGAGTTTTGGACTATTCAAAGAGGTTAGAATAATCTTGTTAGATGCCTCAAATAGGTAGGTTGTAAAGAGTTTATGATTGTGCCCTTGTGTCTGCATCAAATTTTCACCTAATTTAACTCAGTCCAATGTAGCTTAGAGTGATTCGGCCTATTTGGATGCAAGAGAGAATGATCCCTAGTGTAAATGTACCCATCTAAATGTGTTGGAACAGTCTGTTTGGTTGTACGAGCTATGGAGTGAAAGTTGCACCACTTTGCAACTTTACACTGCTTGCATCTGGCAACTTTTTCCTCCACTGAAAAGTCATCACCATAGGAAAACACCTCTGAGATAGTGAAAACTGAGAGAGGTTTTTTTAGATAGTCCCAACACGATCCAATAGCCTTGGACAGAGAGTCTTTAAGCATCATGGTCTCTAAGAAATAGACCTTCAAAGATTGTTTCCTTTTCGCACTTTGGACTCTTAAGGGAAATCGTCAGTCCAATGTAGCTCAGAGTGATTAAGCATATTTGGGTGCAAGAGAGGACCATCCCTAGCATAAAAATACCCATCTGGACATGTTGGAATAGTTTTTTTGGTTGTATGAGCTACGGAGTGAAAATTGCACCACTTTGTAACTTTACATTGCTTGCATTTAACAACTTTTCCCTCCACTGAAAAGTCATCACCACAGGAAAACGCCTCTGAGATAGAAAAAATAGAGAGAGGTTTTTGTAGGTGGTCCAAAAATGATCCCATAACCTTGGACAGAGAGTCTGTAAGCATCACGGTCTCTGAGAAATAGACCTTCAAAGATTGCTACCTTTTAGCACTTTGGACTCTTAAGGGAAATTGCTGGTCCAATGTAGCTCAGTGTGATTCAGCGTATTTGGGTGCAAGAGAGGACTATCCCTAGTGTAAACATACCCATCCAGATATGTTGGCACAATACATTTGGTCGTACAAGCTGCGGAGTGAAAGTTACACCACTTTGCAACTTTACACTGCTTGCATCTGGCAACTTTTCCCTCCACTAAAAATTCATCACCACACAAAAATGCTTCTGAAATAGCAAAAACTGAGAGAGGTTTTTGTAGATGGTCCGAGCACGATCCCACAGCCTTAGACAAAGAGTCTGTAAGCATAACGATCTTTGAGAAATAGACCTTCAAAGATTGTTGCCTTTTAGCACTTTGGACTCTTATGGGAAATCGTTGGTCTGATGTAGCTCAGAGTGATTCAGCATATTTGGGTGCAAGAGAGGACCATCCCTAGCATAAACGTACCCATCCACATGTTTTGGAACTATCTGTTTGGTCGTATGAGTTGGGGAGTGAAAATTGCACCACTTTGCAACTTTACACTGCTTGCATCTAGCAACTTTTCCCTCCACTGAAAAGTCATCACCACTGGAAAACACCTCCGAGATAGCCAAAATTGAGAGAGCTTTTTGTAGATGGTCCCAACATGATCCCATAGCCTTAGACAGAGAGTCTGTAAGCATCACGGTCTCTAAGAAATAGACCTTCAAAGATTGCTTCCTTTTAGCACTTTGGACTCTTAAGGGAAATCATCGGTCTAATGTAGCTCGGAGTGATTTGGCGTATTTGGGTGCAAGAGAGGACCATCCCTAGCATAAATGTACCCATCTGAACATGTTGGAATAGTCCGTTTGGTCGTACGAGCTGCGGAGTGAAAGTTGCACCACTTTGCAACTTTACACTACTTGCATTTGGCAACTTTTCCCTCCATTGAAAAGTCATCACCACAGGAAAATGCCTCTTAGATAGCCAAAATTGAGAGGGGTTTTTGTAGATGGTCCCAACACAATCCCATAACCTCAGACGATGAGTCTGTAAGCATCATGGTCTCTGAGAAATAGACCTTCAAAGATTGCTACCTTTTAGCACTTTAGACTCTTAAGGGAAATCGTCGGTCCAATGTAGCTTGGAGTGATTCAGCGTATTTGGGTGCAAGAGAGGACCATCCTTAGCGTAAACATACCCATCCAAACGTGTTGGAATAGTCTGTTTGGTGGTGCGAGCTGTGGAGTGAAAGTTGCACCACTTTTTAACATTCAACTGCTTGCATCTGGCAACTTTTCCCTCCACTGAAAAGTCATCACCACAAGAAAATGCCTTTGAGATAGAAAAAAATGAGAGAGGGTTTTGCAGATGGTCCCAACACAATCCCATAGCCTCAGACAAAGAGTCTATAAGCAT
This sequence comes from Sequoia sempervirens, assembly GCA_007258455.2. Taxonomy (NCBI): domain Eukaryota; kingdom Viridiplantae; phylum Streptophyta; class Pinopsida; order Cupressales; family Cupressaceae; genus Sequoia; species Sequoia sempervirens. The sequence goes on from VDFB02342413.1 coordinate 3,034, forward strand.
CATGGTCTCCAAGCAATAGACCTTCAAAGATTTTTGTCTTTTAGCACTTTGGACTCTTAAGGGAAACTAGTGGGCAACATAGTTAGCTTCTTCACAAACTTGGTTTGAAGTAATTTCATTCTTTTTGTGCATTTAAAATGGAGTTTTAAGCCTTCCACCCTAAAAGTGACCTCTAAATAAATTCAAACACCTTAACTAGCTCATTCTTATTCATTTGTTTTGCAAACAAGCATTTTCATTCGAAGAGGCTGAGCTTTGATTTTTGCTTGTTGGATTGAATGCAGACCGTGACACAACTTTCTTTTTCATAAAATTGTTCAACATCCTTGAACTAAGAATTTATCACACATCTGCAAAGAAACAAAGGAGTACCAAAAAATAAACACATTACACTTCGGTTCTCACTAACTTGATGTACTTTTCAACATCTGTCTTCTCTAAAAGCAACCTCTAAATCACTTCAAACACCTTAACTACCCTAAAACTGACCTCTCAATCACTTCAAGCACCTATATTAAGCTACCACTCTCAAGACCAATGTATCAATGATATAAAATAATGCTTTGAGTTTGAAAGATGGGTCACTTTCCTACTTTGGGTGGGATTTCAGACTCTCTAATATTATCATGCATTTCTTTAATTCCTTATGCCTCCACCTCCCACTTCCTTCTCTTGTGGGCCTTTGAAATTTTTCCTTTCCATTCGCATAACACCCTAATACCTTGACCACCACTTCTCAAACCATACATTCCTCTTTAGATCTTTGGGCCTTTATTTGATGTCTTACATTTGTAAAAGAGCCAATGGGGTATCCTAATCCTCAAACCCCTAGATCCCCATTGTCTTGTGTCCTAACACCCAAGAATCCCATCGCTTGAACCCTTGATGTTGGACCTTGGGATAATTATTTTCTTGAACTTAAAGCAATCATTTCCCTAGATCTCCACACTCAAGCATGCACTTTCACAAAACCTCACCATTTGAATGGACTCCACCCATGACCACGACTAACCAATAATGCAATTAATGAGCCCAAATTTGAATGTGAGAAAATGGCAAGAAACTTTGGACCCATGTTAGGCCTTCAACCTCTATATAAGGAATAAAACTTCATTAGTTTGGATAATCTTTGGACATCATCTCAACAAATCCAAAATTGCAAAGTCAGACACTTGTGTTCACTTGTTAAATCTAAGGACAAAAACCCTTAGGTTATGGAGATTTTTTGACGAAACCCCATTGGTTTCCTAGAGTTTGGAGGATGAAACTTGTTTGGATTTGTGAGGGAAATTTCATAGAAAGGTTGCATCTGTACACCAAGCATAGTGGATTTCAGCATCCCAATATTTTTCTATTTTTTTTTTTTTATTATTGTAATCTTGGTTATGAGCAAACAATTGAAGCAAAAAAATTGTAATCATGAAGTGAGTTATTTGAATTAAATACTCTATTCCAACCAACTTATATGTGTAGATCTATTTATCATATGTGAATGTTTTATATCTAAATATCTTGTTTAAATGTTTTGGCTGATTTTCATTGAATTATTCCAAATCTAAGAAATTTGTATGAATAATTTAGCTAAGGATCATTGCATTTATCATTGAGCCTATGGTCAAATGTTCTCATCCTATGACATAAGTCTTGAATTGCTTTAATCAGTTCTGACAAGTCATGACCTCTTGATTGGGAAGGCTGTAACTCCCCCATTCATTCAGACAACTAGATGTATGTTTGTTGACAATATCAAATAAAACCTCCAGCTAGGGTCTGCTAGTGTAGGGAGAAGCAATGCATAAAATTTTCTTTTTGATTTGGGCTAAATGTGATTAGGACAGGCCTTGACAGGGTTGTATCAAAGCCCAAGAGAGAGATATGTTGAGGAAGAAAATAGAGAAATTATAGTGAAAATGTGCATTAGCATGTCTCATTTTATTTATAGAAGAAAGTACAGTGCACAACAATCAAGCTAAAGCTAAAATCCATCTATGAAATAAATTACTCACTATCAAAACTAACCTTCAAATTAAAGAATAATTTAAGAAGCTATATTTTCATATAACTTCTTCAAATGTATTTAAATTATTGTACAAGGAACATAAAATATTAGAGATGCACTTTCCAAGCAATGTTGTTTTCCTATTGGTTTATGTAAAACATAATTATTGTGGGGATTCTACTTAATATTCAATTAATCAAGGAAATCAGAAATGTTTTGGAGTTTTGTTCTACCAATGCAATTATTTTCTATACTAGCCATTATGGAGAAGCGGTTTATTCAAATTTTCTTTGTGAAAAATACATTGTGATTAAATTATTTGTTTAAAAGTTATGTCTTGCTTTTTATTTTCTAAAAGAATCCATATTTAGATGGTGTTGCAGTTAGATAAACATCTATTTTTCATAGATCTCACAACTTTTAATAGTATTCTTTTCCTAAATTTCTAGGTCAAAGTGCATGATGATGTCATTTCATGCCTGCAAATAATTGAATCTTCTAGTCAACAAATGGTCACAACATCTTGGGATGGAATGATTAAAATATGGAACATTGATGAAGGCAGAGGTAGTTGGGCAACAACTTTTGGCTCACCTAAGAAGACACAAAGTGCTAGTAAGTATATGAAGAATGGTCATATGATATATTATTAGTATTCATATGGGAGTCTAGCCATATTAATTTTTTGAAAAAGGTGAATTTATGTTATATAAAAAAATTGATGGTTACAAATGGACCACCAAATTTACTAAGGCATGGAAAGTTGACAAAGAAGAAAATCAGATGGTGTAGGGTTAATCATATGAGTATCTAGTTGTTACTTATGCAATGTGAAATAATGCTTTGAGTTTTAAAGATGTGCAATGCAATGTAATTAGCAATATGAATATAAACTACATAATATTTAACCATTCTTTTTATGCTATTGTACATTGATATTTAACTATTGCTTCAAAGAGTTTAATCGTGAACATGAGGAGGAAACTAAATTTTGATTGTCAACTTCTATATATATCAAATTATCCAATAATCAAGTGTATTTCCATATACAAAAATGGCATCAACGCCAACTCAAACAAAGTTTTACAATATGTGGCATATTCCATCTCCGTATCTATTCAAAATTTACATGCCAAAATGTCTATCTCATCCTAAACTACTGGTGGATCTTCAAAATGGAGCCTCTTTGAAGCACTAATTAGCTCTGAAGGTAGCTGCACAAGAAAAAGTCAAACCACAATTGAGATTAGTTATACTATATAATTCAAAATTGAATAATTAACATAAAAATCACTACACATTGAATTATAATTGAACTCTAAAATTGAAATCTTGATTACCTGAAATATACGTCTCTTTGAAGGGTCAGGAGTCCTAGAATATACCCCTCTCAAAGAACCAACCAAACCAACTTTTGTAATGCCAATATATATATGTGAACAAAAAAATGAAATTGATCCAAGTTAGCATAGAATTTTCAGTAATAAGAACATATTTACCAAGCACAAAATAAAATAAACACATACCTCTTTAGGTTTATCTTTTTCTATATCTCCTTTAGGTGTCTCAACACCTCCTCCTTTAGGCATTCAAATACCTACTCCTTCAAGTGTTGTGGCACTTATCAACAATGATGTATAGCTCACAACCACCTGTACATAAAAATGACAAGTACATAGGAAACTACGAATCTATGTCAATGTATGCATAATCAATAAAAGATCTTATAAATTTTAATTCAATCAAATTTGAGTTTAATTACATTTCCCTTATCCAACAGCATTGCCTCCATGGTTTGGAGGCAATACGCACCCACCAAACTTCCACACTAGGTGTTTTGCTACAAGCGGTAAGATAAGCATTTAAGTTATAATTTCATTATTGACAATTCAAATGACAAGCAAATATCACGGTAAAAAATGTAAATGGTGGGTGAGAAAATACATGCGTGTGTATGTCAAGGCCAATGAGATGGCCCACTAAGGTGCCTCAGTCACCTGCAGTGAGCTCCTCCTCGGGGCATTAACTATTAAAGCTAGACCATGTAAATAAAATATTAGTATGGTACTATCTCTTATTAATATTCATTTTCTAAAAATGCAAGTTAGCAATTTACACCTTAAATGTGTTGCACATTGTAACTACTCCAATGTCAATGCAAGAGGGACTGCATGCCAGGGTGTTCTCCACTCCCCTGCGTGTGATCTGCTATAATCTCCACATCTTGGATGTCATAATCAGAAGTGTCTAATGGATGCTCAGGGGGTTGAACAATAGGACCCAAACATATTTGCTGGCACGTATTGCAAATATGTGGACCCGAGGAGGATGATGCAACAACACTGGATCCATTGCCAAGATGAACAAAATGTGGTTGAGCTACTGAAGAAGCATGGGAAACCAAAAGACCACTCAAATAGTGAATGGCCTGGATAGTTTGTGTGGCTGCATCCTCCGTAATGTTTGGATGTTGTATTGGAGGTGGAAAAGGAAGGGGAGGATGGGGAACATGTGGGCACCTAACTACTCTAGCTTCCCTTGGCCTATCCTGAGGCATACCTCTACCAACACCCTGGAAGGGTTTAATGTCAAAGTAATTGACATGATGCCCTAACAAAAACTCAGTATATTATTTTTTAATAAAGTAAAAAGGTACATCAAGATTATTGTTGGGTGGTTTATCAAAAACCATACACCAATTATCCCAAAAGTTATCTACTATGCCCCTATGCGTGCACCATTTTATAGAAAGTTTTGGCTTGTTAACATTAATTGGCAAACCAGTGCTGGGGTTAATAAATAAAGAGGCTATTTGGGCTTTTGTTATTTGGAGATCTTTCACATAATCATAAGACATTCCACATGCATAATATTGCCTCATGGTTTCTCACCATGAATGAAATGCATTATGTTGGGTGGAGAGGGTTTCTACATTTGTAATTATCCCTGTCAATGTGGTTGACATATGGGATAATCGAGGTATTTTCCTATAAACATCACAAATTCCCCTCAATTCCTCCAATTTTTCATGAATTAACTATTCAATTGATGGCTGCGGAGGTGGTGGAGCATTTGGCATTTCTGCATTTTGATTCTCAGCTTGTGGATTTTCATTTTCAACTGGTGGAATTTGTGCATTTTCATTCTTAGCAGCCATAATGCGTAATTAAAGTTAAAAAATAATTAATCTAAAATTAGACAATATAAATGAAACACTATTTTTACATCAAAATCCATTAAAAACGTTCATTTTTTTTATCAAAATCTATTTTGAACTCAATTGTTTCATAAAAATTCAATCAAAAACCCTATTTTGAAAAAAAATCCACAAAAAACATTCGTTTTTTTATCAAAATCCATTCTCAATTCAAATTTTTCATAAAAATTCAATAAAAAACCCTACTGTGAAAAAAAATCATTTTTTAATCAAAATCTATGCTAAACTCAAATTTTTCACAAAAAATCAATCAAAAACCCTATTTTAAAAAAAATCAACAAAAAACCATATGAAATTATTCAAATCTAAATCAAAATTGAATCAAATTAAAATTAAATAAACAAACTTACCTTTCCAAATCAAATTTAGCCTATATCGGATATCCGTTACGCGAAGAATGGATGCATTGTGCGCCCGCGGGTTCTTCTCGGCTGAATGACTTCAAAAATGTGACAGAAGTTTTTAATATATTCTTTCTACAAATTGGATATCCAATTTGGATCAGATATCTGATTTGTAAAAATAGGTTTAGTGTTAGGTATGGTGACACTCGAGCCTAAAAAAAGTCAACATGTTTTTCACATTTTTTGATCGATGAAAGACATTTTTTTTCTCCTGATTGCCACTTTTTGGCCCACCATTAACCTGCACATACCCTCTAACCATAATCAACACCCTCAACTTGAGAGTAACCTTTTGCAACCAATCTTATGTTGTACTTCTCAATACCTCCATCTGAACCAATCTTTTTCTTGAACACCCATTTGCAACCAACATGTATTTGTCCTTCATGAATTGGTACAAGATCCCATGTATCATTCTTTTTCAAAGATTCCATTTCTTCATCCATAACAATCTTCTAGGATTCTGCATCATTCATACCTAATGCCTCTTCTACAAATTTGGGTTCATCCATGTTAGTATTCAAAGAAAAAATACATCTCCAATCATCAGGTGTATACCTTTCGAGTGGTTGTGCATTCCTTGTAGACCTATGAACAAGTTTATTTGGAGGTTCTTCCTCCTCTTCTAAAGATCTAGAGCTAGATGAGCTCTCCTAAAATTATTGTCTATCCATGGGCCTCGATTCAACTTTCTCAAGTGTAGAAGGAAATTGAATCATATCTTCCTATTTACTTTGTTCTGGCTGCAATGTAACAAAAGAAGGCTTATTTTCTCTAAAAATAACACTTCTACTATATATTACCTTTTGTGTAACAGGTTCCCAAAGCTTGTATCATTTCACATCATAACTGTATTTGATGAAGATAGATTTCATAGAATTTTTCTCCAACTTTGTTTGCTTCTCCTTTGGCACATGTGCATATGCCTCACAACCAAAAAAAATAAGATGTCTTAATGAAGGCTTGCAACCCGACCATGCCTCTATAGGTGTCTTATCAACAAGAGTTGATGTAGGAAACCTGTTAATCAGGTAATAGGTAGTGGCAATAGCTTCAGCCCAAAACCTTTTTTCTAGGCCAACACCACTTAACATACTCCTAGCATTCTCCATTTGTGTCCTGTTCATTATGTTTGCAACTCCATTCTGTTGTGGAGAATATGGAGTTGTCTTTTGTCTATGAATACCACAATATTTATAGAATCTATCAAAATCATTAGAGAAAAAATTACTACTATTACCAGTCCTCAAACATTTTATTTTCTTTCTAGTCTGTAACTCAACCATTGCTTTAAATTCTTTAAATCGACTGAAAATTTTAGATTTAATCTTTAGAAAATATACCCATGTCCTACTATAATCATCAATAAATAAAAAATAATATGTGGATTTACCAATCGAAGGAAAATCTATAGGACCAAACACATCAGAATGAATAAGATCCAATACACCACAAGATTTATGAGAACTTGAGTAAAATTGAATGTTCTATTTTCCATAAATGCAATGCTCAGAGAAATTGAATTCAAGATTACAATCAGACAATCCTTCAACAAGGTTTTTATTTTTCAAGGTACTTAGACTATTTTCTCCAATGTGGCCAAGTCTCTGGTGCCATAACATAGTTTTCTCTGTAGGTAACTTTGTTTTAGAAGAAATATAACCCTTGGTGGTTGCGCCCACAAAAGGATATGAAAATCATAGTAAAACCTTTCCTGGGAATTGGACATTCTAGTAGGTGAATAATATCTCTTTATAGACATTCATTTACTTGTCAAACCAGGGAACGTATACTTTAAATGGTGCAGCACAATATATGCACTAAGAACTAGTTTTAGTCACAACTTAGCAGAAATAAATACTTAGAAGGAATGCTATCTATGCTACAAGAAAGTAATGCAAAGTTCTTTTAACTCAACCATGATCTGACTAAAATAGAAACCATAATAGCTACGACTGAAACACAAACTATGAACTGGCCTTATACTGCAAGAACGGGCACAAGGATGGATTCCTGGTGCTACATGAGCAATACAAGACTAAGTTTGTATGAAAACTTCAAAGATGAAAGCTAACTGATGATCAACAAAAAAGAACTAACTAACTAGCTACAGATACTTACTAAGTGGGCCCCCTTAGCAAGCATCTACTGATTACGCAAGTGTTGAACTCAGAACTTCATAAAACTTTATTCATGAAAACAAAATGGTATAAATTGTTTTGTTGATATGGAAACTAACAACCAACTCTGTCTCTTGTCATATAGATTCTACTTTTCATTATTATCATACTGACTCTTACATGATATCTGCTATCTCTCTATCACTATGCTTCTATCTTACTTATAGCTATCATCTCCTTCCTCACTAGTGCAGGAGGAGTACTTTATTTTAAATAAGGAGAACAACTAACTAACTAACCCTATCAAAGAAAGACGTGGAAGTAAAGTGTATTCCATAATCAAGGAACAAACTTCATAAATGAATTTATCCGTTCAACCCGATCTAGAGAGAATCTAGTGCTCCACTCTTTCCAGATTGACTGTCATTAAAAATCCTTCTCAACGGTTTTGGTCAAAGAGTCTTTACCAGAGCTTCCTTGAAGTCATGCAGGAAATGGAATTTACTGCAAGGCCGAGATCGGCTGCACTTGACTTGATCATACTTTCTTCAACAACTTGCAAAACACAAGGTAACAGATGCGAAAGAAAAGGCACATGGTACATACACAATATCCATTCATTAATCACAAATTTAAATCTATTTCATCATTCAAAAACTTTAGGCGATATACATGTCATTTAGGGAGTCAACGGGGTAATAAATGCAGTCAAGTAAACACAATAAGCTGCAGGAATATGAAAATATTTTGCTACAGGGTATCCCAATTAAAGGTTTCAACAGAGTTTAAACAACCATGAATAACAAAAGTAAAGGTATTAAAAGTTCATCATAATATCCAAACTATGAGCACATTTTGGGCTCATCATTTTGCCCCCTACTTAGCCCAATGCTGGTCCCCCAGCATTAACTTTCCTGGTAGTTTATCTGAAATTAGTGGTTGTGGCATGACTTTGAAATGGATTTTCAAACCTGTAATAAACTCCTCTGAAAGTCTGCCACCTCTCATACCTAAGAGCTTCTTAATCATCATTAAGATTTGTAGCCTAGTAAGGATAGAGGGGCCACATTAGCACAGGAGGTCTAAATGTCAATGACAACCATAGTTCAAATCTCTTTTGAAGTTCCAACTGGATATATCTGCTTGATTATTTAAGAGCTGCTGTGAAATTTAGGGGACTGTGAGGTTTGAACCTTCTTAGCCCAACAGTTAATCTTACCCACCTTTTCTCACTTCTGGTGTATGACAGTCTCCAAAATAAATATGACTATTCCTGAAATTCATCATATACTTGTTTCATATATTATTGTGAATGCCATATGTCAGAGTAAACCAGGTTTTCAACATTGCATGAGGGTTTGCACTTTGAGAGCTTAATGGAACA
>VDFB02342414.1:0-15475 GCA_007258455.2 Sequoia sempervirens
TATCTATTCATCCTTGCCTCTTTGTCTCTGCCTCTTTGTCTCACTTTCTGTTGTATGTTTGTCATTTATCTCCCTCTTCCTTCCCTATATTTATCTTTGTCTCCTTAAGTGTGCAATGGGTACATTGAAGAGGTCTTAAAGGAGAATTATCATATCTTTAATCAAATGGCATGCTACCTTGAGCATAAATCCCCAAGGACACATGCCATCCTTGGATTTTTGACATGAAACAACTAATCAAAATTTAGTTTCTCTCTCTCATATTAATATATATTACTATTATATTAAATATATATTATATTAATTATATTTTGTATTATATAAAAATATACTTATTATTAATTAGTAATTATAATAATTTTATACGTATTTAATAATTTTGTTAAAGAATATAATATATAATTATAATAAGTTGAATAATTATATTATTTATTATGTAAAATATAGCTAATATATACTTAACTATATTGTAGAATATTAAAACCTAGCTAAATGGTACCAAAATTTTAAACTTAATTAACATACTGTAAAACCTAACAAAACCAGGTTGTAGCTCGTCAAATTGGAGAACTGAAAGGTCAATACCAGCACCGAGGAAGAGTTTAGAGTAGTGAAAACAAGGTCAATTCCAGCATCGAGGAAGAGTTTGGAGTAGTGAAAACAAGGTCAATACCAGCGCCAAGGAAGAGTTTGGAGTGGTGAAAACAAGGTCAATGCCAGCACCGAGGAAGAGTTTGGAGTTAAATCAAGGTCAATACCAGCGCCGACAAAGAGTTTGGAGGAGTGAAAACAAGGTCAATATTAATGCTGAGGAAGAGTTTGGAGGAGTGAAAACAAGGTCAATACCAGTGCTGAGGAATAGTTTGGAGTTAAAACAAGGTCAATACCAATGCCGACGAAGAGTTTGGAGGAGTGAAAACAAGGTCAATATCAGTGCCAAGGAAGAGTTTGGAGGAGTGAAAAGAAAACAAGGTCAATACCAAAGCGCCGAGGATGAGGTTGAGGGCGCACCAGGGGAAAATCGACCACCAAGAGGCAATGAGTACTGTAAGTTTGGCACCCCATTCTCTTTAACCTTCAATTTTCATGCCTAGTTTCCAAAGATCTTCTTGTACATTGGCACCCCCATTCTCATAAAATGGTATAAGATAAGACAGAAAAAATAAAATAGCTTAGTTTTTCACATTTTTATCCACCAGCCTTAGGTCTTGGCAAAACTCCCATAATCTACCCACATCTTGGTTGAGGTCTAGGATTTCATCACGCATAGCCTTCATTGCATGAGTCTGAAGCAATTATAGACTTAGCCCAGGTATATGCTAGGCTAAGGTAGATCTAATGAATGGAAATAGAGGCATACAATTCTTCTTTAATACCTCCACCACAAACATATGCAAGGTGTTGGTTGTTTTTACAGTAATCAGGTTGATCTTCTAATCTACCTATGGAATTGCCAATTCCAATAAAGGGCAGCTTGAAGGACCTAGACCAACTAACGAGGATTTGAAAGACCTCCTACACTTTGGGCTCTGCAAGACCCGAGAGGGTGATCCCTTAATGTGTTTACAACCTCTGCACCATCATCATAAACAACATTAACAACAATAGATAATCTCATTTAATAGCTCAACATAATAGGATAATACCAAATAGAATTGGTTTTTTATCAATAATATCAACTATTTGGAGCATGAGATAACTACAACAACATTTCATAGTATAATATATTCATTGATTTGCAATTTGTAGCAAGCTCTAGGTAAAGGAAAACAATATTGAACCATACGAATAAGTACAACTTAGATCAGTGCCATATATCCATTGAAGGAGTCAAATTTATAAGCATCTAAGGGTTTATGATATATTTAACACATAATATATAAGATCTTTGTTAACATTGCTTTACAATCTCATCAATATGTATTCTAACCCAATACTACTTATCAAATCCTTATACAGAACATATCCACCTACAATCCCATTAAAGCATTTTAATTAATTCCTTGAATTAAACCTAAAACAAGAATCATACACACCACAATAGTGAGATGAACGAAACAATCTCATCAATATGTATTCTAACCCAATACTACTTATCAAATACTTATACAGAACATATCCACCTACAATCCCATTCAAGCATTTTAATTAATTCCTTGAATTAAACCTAAAACAAGAATCATACACACCACAACAGTGAGATGAACGAAACAACCCTTGATCATTTTATTCAAAATTCAGATATGCTTATACAATGGAGAGACATGAGTTTGAATTAATCATATCAATTCAAATGCCAGTACTGTCATAAAACATCAAATCCCCATGAATTCAAAACCTACTACAGAATGACTCAAAACCTAAATTGCATTTTCCCTAAAACCATCAGACTTTACAATTTGCTCTGCAACTTCATCTAGACTCGACCAAAAATATCTAACTTGTTAACCCATACCTGCCTTGAAATCCTTCTCTTATAGAAAAAGAAGGAGTAAAACAAGCATCGCACTATAAAGTACAAAATGTCAAATACCAATTGGACCGCCTTGTGATATTCCAAATTTTTTACAACAACAATCTCCCTGCAGAATCTTGTTCATCGCAGTTCACGAGAATGGTCGATGCAGCAACAAAAAACTTCAAGAATTTTGTGCCTAGACTGTCACCAAAAAACAAAACTGGAATCTGTTGTAATTGCAATAGCTAATTTTTCAACCGTCGGTAGCCTACTCCTTTTCACTCTTCCTTAGTTAAATATACATTTACCCATTTTTGGTACTCTTCATCAATTGGACAATCAAAATTGATCACCCCATTCACCTTGACACTATAAGGTTTGTACTTAACTACCACCTAATTCGCTTCTCTTTCAAAAGAGACCTAACAATGAGTTGGTGCTAAGAGATTTTGTCCATACAAATTTCACCAACAAATTCAAGTAATTTGAGTTACCTCTATTTTAGGTTTGTAGCTCTAAACATGATATAAAGGCTCTTTAAGACTTTGTGATTACCGTAGTTGTATAAGAGGCCCCATGGAGATCAGGAGAATTGTAGGGATGCATGAATAGGGCGTGAGGGATGAGAAATAAAGAAGGTATAGCTGCTATCCTCAAGAGTTTTGTAAAGAAAAGCATGTGAAATGAGAGGTTCAAGCCTAGGTTTCAACAAAATATATATGGGAGATCTCATTTTATGAATTTTATCCATGTGCAGACCTAATGGGTTGTTTCTCAATGACTGAATATAATGATACACACACACACAATACATATACATGCATGCATGCATGCATCTGCTGCATGCATGTATATGCATCTTTAAATAAATATAAATGCACTTACTGATGCTCTCCTAGAACAATAAATGCAATATATCATTAAAGAAATCTATATCTATGTATATAAATGTGTATTTCTAAATGAAAGTGTAAATGCAAAGAGCATATGGTTTTGTAGTGTTATAGATACAATATATCCATAAATTAATGCAATTGAAATTCTAAAGTCTTCAACACATATAAATATGAAATCGATCAAACTATTAAACTACATGAGAAATAAATGAAAACAATAAATGCATATGTATGTATTTGTAAAATGTAAGGTAAATAAATAAGAATAATGAAAATTCATAAAAAGCAATACAAGGAAATGTCTCCCTCCCTCTTGGTAGTGATAACTCCTCCTCCACACACAACCCCTTCAAAATTATGAATAGAGGAATATAATCTTGAAGAACTCAAAGTTGATTCTCCTACCTAATGCAATTAGTCATTTTATCCTTCCTTACAAACATTTATATAGTGATTACTAGAGGCATTATTAGACCAATTCTTCAATAGAAGAATTTGATCATACCTTCAATGATGTCATTATGAGAAAACCTTAGGTTAAAATGAATAATTCCTAGCTAAGTTCTTTAAATCATGTCCAAATCAAAAGATAAGAGAAGGCCTATGTGTACCTAGATACCATGGAGAAAGGACCTTTGGGCTCTTTCATCAATCATCCTACCTTAAAACATACCAAAAGTCTCCTAGAAATTAGACATAGGAAGATTTAAGATAACTTAAAAAAAAAATTATTGCCAAAGCATAAACTTATGATGACTTAACCAGGCCTAGTACATACTCTCCCTCAAGTAACCACTTAGACATATGGAAATTAAATGTAATTTTCTATTTTTAGTCATGTAGGTGTCCAATAAACCACTTGGTGGTTTCCCTTCAATTTTATTTACTTGAATGAAGAGAAAAAGTCCTTTGATTATAATTAGAGAATACATTTGAGGCCTTGGTTGTGTAACTGGTGGACCATAGTCACATTTAACACTTGTTACAAAGTTTGGGAGTTAAAACGTTAAGTAGATTTGATTTGTGATGGAAAAATTTGGATGGTAGTAACAATAACTTGCAATATATCAAGACTTGATTACCTTATAACTTGTGAAATTCTAGCGATGAAATGATAGATTAATCATAATGTCACCTTGGGATCACATCACCATGAAAGAACTTCATCTAACATCCTTATAAGTGCAGGTAACACCAAATAGGTATTTGTCAGATCTATCTTCCTCGAGTGAGGTAAATTCAGGAAGAGAAGATGAAAGCGAGACATGTAGTATGTCTAAAAGAGGGAGATAAACTAGAAGTCAAGATTAGAAGAAAATTTGGTAAACACATAGAATTTTTTCTTGCTAAAGGGGGGTCATGTTCTTATGATGATGAGAGCATAGGTGACGTCGAGGTGCCCTTGAGGTACAAAAATCTATGGAAACAATGGGTACCCAAGGAACTTCGTCCAATAAACACTGATTTTTGTGTCAACGAGAGGATACATCACATAGCACCATCGTCATTACATGGTTTGGGCCTATTTTGCATGGATGGCATAAAGGTATGTTACAAAAAAGTTACTGAATTAATGGAGTATGTCAAACCCTATTACAGTTACAAAGATTGGATGCAACTGGTTTGATATACACAAAGTATGCGTAGGTATGCACTGTCAGCAAATTATATACAACTAAAAAATAAGGATCAAAATAAAGGAGTGGCTATGTACATTGACAGAAGGCCAAAAGCATTAGGGAATATTGCAGGGTTTATAAACAGTACACAACCTGGGTCAAAAAATAAGCAACCCAATTGCATATTCGAGGCGTGCGAGGGAAACCGTGTATTCATATGTGCGATAAAATCAATAACCGGCAGGGGAAGAGTTGCTAATCAATTACTGAATTTGAATTGCTTAGTTACAAACCACAGTTACTATGGGGGTGGTATGTACTATGTACCATTTTACCCAACCTCCAATTAATGACTCCAATATACCATTTTATTCTTATGTTTTTTTTCTTAAGTCTATTGGTTTCATTTTGGTAATGTTTTTTTATATTTAATTTTTGTCACAAGGGGACATTGGTCATAGGAGAAGGCTCTAGCCTAGAGCATAGATCACGATGTATCTTTAGGTGCTTCTACCCAACAGGTTTACCTCATTGTAATTTACAAATTAGATACGAGCAAAATGTTTTATTATTAGGTTTTTTTATAATTTTATTGGGTTAATTTCATAATGTTTTTAATATTCTTGTTGCAGTCGACCTAAGGGGGAAAGGCACCAGTAGTAGACGAGGCATCCATGGTGAGGTGCAGTCAATATTTTGTGATGATGACATTGCTTATTCAACAAACCCTCTCGATATGATAAGGAAGATCCAAAAAAAATATAATGAAGAAATCGTTAAGTTGATATTCATAGTGCCTCAAACAGATGAGATAAGAGAGGGCTAAAATATTGTCTGATAGATTACAAAACTTGCAAGTAAGTTGTCATGAGGTCTTTAATTATAACATAAGTTCATTCATGGTTTTATATTTTGTACTCTTTTATGTCATGAACTAAAATATGTGTTTTTTTTATAGGGTTATTTGCCTCCTCATGATGCTCTTGGCCATGATTAGGGTACTACAAGTTCTACCCGAGGAGTAGGGGTTGGTACAAGTGTCCATCCTAATCTTCCTACGCATACATCACATCATTTGACCCCATCATCTGTAGCTATATTTTCGTCTAAAATAACAGAAACACATACCATGCATTCATCTGTTAATGCACCCTCTAGCAGTGAATACATGCCACAACATACATCAGGACATGTACTTAGGGATGCAGAGGCCACTAGTACTGGTGATGTTTTAGCAAGATTTCTTGGATCTTCCCATATTACTAATATGGGAACATTGTTGGTCACACTTATGGTGACTGAGGATTTCATTCCCATAAAGATAGAGAAGATCCCAGGTACTTTAAAATGTTTTAATTATTATTATATATAATCCAATTGAAATTTACTTATTGATCACTCTTTTTAGACTATTGCTCACATTATCATTTTGTAGGAAATGATGTTTTTTATAAACATCTAAGTGATATTACATTGGAGCTCTTAAGGCCCACCATACATAAATGGTGGAATGCCCAAAATCAAGATTTAAAAGATGAGCTCATTAACCATTTAGTTATGTTATTCGGTGATAAAACATTCAACCGAACCAAGGTCCTTAAGAAAGCTAGTACCTATCTAAAGTATGCGAGGGATCAATATAGGTCACATTTAGAGAAGAACAAAAAGTACGAGCATTCCCCCATGATTCCGAAGAGGGAGTGGAAGGACCTAGTGTTGGATGGAAAGGAGAAGGCAACAAAGGCAAGACTAGAAAAACACGAGCAACACAAACTTGGCTCTAGTGGTTATATGAAATTAGCTACACAAAATGTAAGTATCAATAAATGAAATATGGTATCCAAATAATAAATTGAAAACAATTTTGGTTTTATCACACCATAGAAGCAAAATTCATGATCTTATGCAAAAATGTAGGGCTCTAAATTCAACAGAGTTCCCACAGAAGATGACCTGAAGATTGTCTTCTAGCAAGGCTATGTAGTCGTGGTTGAATGCCTAAGAGTCTTGAATGGGAAAACACAACCTTCCACTACATCCGACACACAAGTAAATAAACTCAATAAAGTTTATTTAAAATTGAATACTTGTGCAATCTATTCAATATTAATTTCCACCATAAAGTAATTACATGCCTATTTGTTTTAAACATTCAAGCAAATAATGCATGTGTGTCATCCCGATTACTTTAGAGCATGTAGAGTGTGATCAACATGTTGAGCATGATCAGGCTAGAGAAGATCAAGAGAATGATGTGGCCCCATTAGGTAAAGAGAATCAATCTAAAGTTATTTTAAACATATTTAATTGCAATTGGTGTATTAATTAATGTAACCTTTTGTGTTTCAACTTTAGATAATGTAGAGCGTGATCAACGTGTTGAGCATGATCAGGCTACAGAAGATTAGGAACATGATGTGGCCCCATCAGGTAAAGAGGACCACTCTCATGTTCTCTTAAACATATTTAATTTCAATTGGTGTATTAATTAATGTAACCTTTCATGTTTCAACTACAGAGTAGGATTTAGAGGGTGTTCAGCATGTTGAGCATAAGTCTATAACAAAAGTTCAGGAACATTATGTGGACTCATCAGGTAAAGAGAACCACTCTAATGCTCTTTTAATTAATAAAATACTTGTAACAATAATAATAAAACATATCAGTTTAACATTTATTTCTTATTGCAGCAGACCCCCCTTGTAGCAGCGTCCACGTCATGAGCAGATGACTAGGTGTACATTAAGATCATGAGCAGAGGGCAGAACAACTAAAGGGGGGACATATATTGATTTAGAAATGATACTCCACTTCATATTTTTGTAGCTTTGAAAAAGAAACAAAAAAAAAAGTGATTGTAATCATATCATGACAACCATATTTTTGATAATATGTTAAAACTGAAAGAATGAATATTATATGTTAATGAATGAATGTGAATATGTTAATTAATGAATTTTATATGTTAATGAATGAATGTTATATGTTATTAATGGATGAATGAATGAATTTTATATGTTATTAATGGATGAATGAATGATTAATGTTATATGATTGGGTATGGGGAATTGAGAGTGATGTGAGGGGGGGGAGGGGCCAAATGAGCTTCCACCATCATGTGGTTGGCCCTGTTAAGTAGAGAATATTAAACTATTATCAAAACAAAGAGAAGCTCAATAAGATAATGAAATTTTCAATATAGGAAATGCATCATTTGAAGCATCAAACCAATATGCAAAGATGAAATAAAGTGCTAACTTTTCACTATGGTGGAAAAAAAAATTCTTTATACCCTGAATCCATGCTCTACATCATAATTTGAAGTTGTTTCCATTCCAATGTTTTGAGTTTAGTTTGTTTGTATGACTTTGTATGAATACCACATTGTGTTGTGTGTGGATTTGGTTTCAAATCTCTATTTCTTTTGTTTTTAATGGTGACATAACTCTAAAATTTGACTTTTGTGCATAACAAGTTAGTGGAAAAATTGACAACTCTGAAGGGTTTAGAGGCTCGATTGAGATAGATACATGAATATTTGGATCTTGTTGTTGATGGGAGGCTTCAACTTAACCATGAAATTTTGTACCATCTAAAGGTATGCAAAAGTTTCAATAACAGTGATAGGGAAGATTGCATGAATGTATTCAAGAAGAATCTGATGAGTTCAAAGAAAAACTAGGTGTTTGACAGAGGAAAGTATGGGCCTTTCTTTTGGGTGGCCTTGATCCATCATTTACCAAAATTAAATCTGATTTTGTTGCCAAAGGAATATAGAGGATTAAGGGTTTCCAGTGTATGGATGACTCTTGACAATCCTCTCAAAAATTTATATTCCATGCATAGTAGTTTAGGAAATAAAAGGAACAGGAATTGCCAGTAGATGGACAATCCTGATATTCCTTCTTTTAAAATAAATCTTTCCATGTACAGTAGTATAGGGTCATGTTCATCTCCATTTCCATTCATTCCATCTTGCTGACTGGTCCATCACCTTGAGTTTGGTCTGCGCACCCAAAAATCTAGATCCTTGCAATGATCTCACAATCATTCATCCCCAGACGAAGCCACTATTAGAACTATAAAATTTTGAAAATTTCATGGTTGCACATACTCATTAGTTCCCAAAAATTCCCATACCATAAGCACAATATTCCTCTCTTCATAACATTTTTTCCTATATTCTATCATGTGATCCCATAGAATTCATCTAACCCTGAGTATTTCAATGTATAATTCATATCGGCAAGAGATGGTGAGGGTCTCCCTGATCCATAAAGTGTTTTATATTAACGTATATGTTTTGCAGTCTATTGGAAATAGTTCGGGAATTCCATACTGATATGATTTCATCTGAAGACACATATCGACAGGATGTAGTTCATTGTCTCAGTGACCAAAGGATCCCATCGGCAAGAAAATCTTCATTGATATAAGTCATAACAAGCACATGTGTGTTATA
The DNA here is from genome assembly GCA_007258455.2 of Sequoia sempervirens. Lineage (NCBI taxonomy): Eukaryota > Viridiplantae > Streptophyta > Pinopsida > Cupressales > Cupressaceae > Sequoia > Sequoia sempervirens. The sequence goes on from VDFB02342414.1 coordinate 9,436, forward strand.
CCAATGAAGCACAAAATGATTGTCAGCGAGACCTAAGTCATCGGTGTAAGTCATAATGGGATTATTTGTGTCTTACCGATCGTGGTGCAATTTCAAAGCATCAAAAAGGAATCTGTAATATTCTCAATAAGTTTCCCAGAAAAGTGGGTCATGTTGGTAGTATAGTTCCATCAGGGTGAGTTCGAGGAAGTCTTGCCAACCCTTCATATCGCTATAGCTAAATTATATCGGTAATAGGACTTGCCAATATTCATTGTCTTGTCGATAACAAGATTCATCAGCGAGATTGGCATCATCGGAGAGAGATATGGAAGTCAAATTGAATACAACTTTATCGGTAGGAGAAAATTTTTGTTTCGGCAATCAGAATTGCCGAAGGAAGGTTCTCAGCAAGATACAAGTAGTCAAAGGAAAGTCCCAGTGACCCTTAAAGTCACAGCGATAAGTTATCATTGGTGAGAATCATAGCGATACACTTAAAACCAAAGGAATAATTCTCGGGGAGACTCAGAACGTCAGTATGAATACATGACACCATAGCGACATATGATCTATTGGCTATCGGTGAGACTCAAAACATCAATGAGACTATGTGACACCAAACCAATATGCAATATTGACTGTCGAAGAGACTCAAGGCATCGGTGAAACTACATGATGTCTCAGTAGGTGTCTAATAAACATGGAAAATGACCGAATAAAATAATTTCCCGAGATTTGAATACGAAGGGACGTGACTTGATTGATCTCTCACCGATGGAACATTTCAACGAATATTTTTTTAAAAAAAATTGCATTGTTTCATCGAAATTTTGATGAACACAACCAAAGAATCACTGAAAAGGTCCGACGAAGTTACTATAGCTACGACGAAGGCTTCGTCGTAACTCCTTGTCCATTTCGTCACAATTTTGATGAAGTCCACTGACAAATAACAGAAAAGGTCTGACAAAGTTGCTTAGCTGCGACGAAGGCTTTGCCATAACTCCTTGCCCATTTCATTGCAATTTTGACAAAAACCACCAATGAATCACATAAAAGGTCTGATGAAGTTACTTAGCTGCGATGAAGGCTTCATCGTAAATACTTTCCCATTTTGTCGAAATGGCGATGAACTTTTGGTGTTCTTTTGATGCTTTGGAAGAGCCATTGCAATTGCATTTTGGTTGTAATTCGTCGGTGGATACACAAAGTTTTTGTCGATATTCCAACAAAAATCTGAGTCATTTTATGATGCTGACAATCGACAAATCTGTGTCGTTATTTCAACATTTAATTCTTTGTCAGGCTTGCGATGAAAAAACAATGACAAAAATGTTTTCGTCATTTCGTTGCCTTTTCGACAAAGATTTGTCAAACGACTGACAAACTTCTATTGGAAAATGGTGTCAAATTCAGTAGTGTCAAGTCCCTTTGAGGATTGGATTGCATCAAAAACATGTTGCCTCTTATCATTTAATGCTATCCAATCTGCATCTTCATCTAGTGACCCCTTCCAATGATTCAAATATTGGAGCCAAGCATTACCTCTTTCCTTTTACCAGTTCCTTCTTTGAAAATGTTGTCCTCCACTTGATGGATGTTTTCTCACTTTCTCTTCACTTGGAAATGAAGTCAAACCTTCTTTCAAACCTACATACATACCTTTATCAACCTTGTCTTGAGCTGCACTCTCCTTAACTCTTGTTGCATACTCCAACTTACCCATTTGTACTTTCCTTTCACCTTGATTCATTCCATCTTTTCCTCTTACCTCTTTCACCAGATTTTCTAACCTTAAGATCTCTGCTTGATCAGGTTTACAAACCACTGTCCTAACAAAACTTAACTTCCCTCCAACCTCTTTTGAATTCAATGGAAAAAACATTGTTCCTTCTATAATCTTATCATGTCAATCTTGCACTTCCACTACCAATTCATCCTTGACCTTCTCTTGAACTATTTTTGATACCAAATCATCATCTCTTCTCCCTTCTAACATGGAATCATTCCTCAAACTTACTTCCTTCAAATCTTCTCATTTTATAGTGGCTGCACACTCTTCAATTTTTTCTTCCTCAATCTTTATCTACTCCTTCTTTCCTAACATAATTATCTTAGCTTCCTTGGTCTGCTCCTTAACATATTTTTGTAATGGATTCAAAGTATAAGTATTACCATTTGATGCAAGAGCATCCTTGGTTCCTTGCAATCCTACATCAACCAAAAATATTTTCATTTCAGTTTTGTTCTTGTTTGGTTCAAGTTGGAAAATTAATCATATTTGATCACCAGACCCTGCAGACCTATGTTTCATCATGGACATGTTCATTTTCCCTTATTCCAAGATTTTAGAATGATTAGATCTTTTTCTAGAAAGTTATCACTTCTGGATTAAGTGTCATTTTCTAGAACAGATCATCTGAGTAGTTTCGAGCCTAACGACTAGATTTGTCTCTTATGGATTCATCCCGTAACTTGTGGATCCTTGTGGCATGTTCCAAATTGTTCCATGGAGTGACCTCAACCTTAATTTAGGTCCACACTTCATCCTATGTACCTGCCAAGGAGAAATTCAAATTTAAGGCTGACCTATCTCATACACATGCTATGTTTACCTCATGGGAGATTGTAATGATCTTTGGCTGGCGCGGAGGATTCTAGATCCCCGGATGTGATATAAATCATTGTAAGAAATCATTAGGAAAAAAAAATGGATAGAATTAGATGAATATTTTATTTGATGTGTAATATTTTAGCTCGCATTAAGGATCATATAGGAATACTATATTTTGAGAATGTTGTATCAGGCCTGTGAGCCCAATCTATAAACTCAGATGTTGTCGGCTGATTGTAATTGAAATTTATGGTAATAAGATTGTTTCAATTTGCATTTTCCTCCATATTTTGAGTGGATTTTGTTGTGTAACTCTTGTTGCACGGACCATATTGTTCTCTTTTAGGACCCTCCTACCGTGAGTACACTAGATTGGTATCAGAGTGAGGTTCGTTCCGTGAGAGATCATTAGAGTTTGTGGAGTCTTGTTGAAGATTTGTTTTGGGGTGGCAGATTGAGGATACAAACTGTAGTTGCAAAGGAATTTTGTAAAGATGGCGGGAAGAAGAAATGGTAAAGGAAATGGAGCGTGCAGAAATACAGACCTAGCTATAATGGAGATGTTGAGAGGAATTGTTGCTAGATTGGAAGTAGTCGAAACGGCCCAAAGGAGAGGTTGACCAGTTGATGATGTGAGTGATGAAGAATTAGAAGAACAAGAAGAAGGGGAAAGAGAAAATCAACCTAGACTTGATCAAGGAGAAGAGAGGTTCATAAGAGCCCTAACCAAAGTAAATACTAAACCACATTTCAATCTGCTAGATTATAGTGGTAAGTTGGATTCAGATGAATTGCTTGATTGGATAATAGAGATGGAGAAGTATTTTGATTTTGAAGGTACCGTCGAAGACAAGAAGGTGAAATTTTCTTGTACAAAGTTGAAAGGACATGCATCCCTTTGGTGGGAACATTTGTAGATAGATAGGCAAAGAAGAGGAAAGGAGAAGATAAAATCATGGGATCAGGTGGTGAATAAGTTAAAGAAGAAGTTTATTCCCATAGACTATTAAATCAGTTTGTTCTAGAAGTTGCAAAATTTGAAGCAGGAGTCAAGTGTGATAGAGTACACAAAGGAGCTCTACAAGTTGAATATCAGATTTGGACATTCGGAGGATGAGGTCGAGCAAGTAGCCAGATATGTGAATGGCCTGAACCCATCTACACATGATGAGATCAGTTTGATCAAGTTGTTGAGTGTGGAAGAGGCATATCAATGTGCCCTAAAAGCAAAAGATAATTTGAATAAAACTCATGAGTAGAGATAGAGAGGAAGAGATGGAATATTTGAAAGAATAAGAACTTTTACCGAAGGAGGAAGAAGATCTTTTGTAGATAAGAATAAAGATAAGGAAGTCAGTAAGAATGATAATTTTTACCATATAAATGATGGAAATTCTTATAGGAGAGGAGGATATGGTGGTTACTAGAATGAGGGTTATAGAAAAGATGATAGAGGACAGGAGAAAATAGTATTCAGGGGAACTTGCTTTAAGTGTTCTGGAGAAGGACATAAAGCATTTGAATGTAATCAGGGAGAGACAAGCAGAAAGACAAAGAAAAATAGAAGAACAACCTTTGCTAAGGAGGATCATGCCAGATCATCTAATAAACTAGAAGAGGGAGAAGTGTTGGTGAACATAAGAATATTGTGTCAAAGTGAGATGGAGCAGGAACTATTGCAGAGAAAGAATTTGTTCAAGACCAGATGCAAGGTAGCTGGTAAATGTTGCAAAGTGATTATTGACAGTCGAAGCTCTGAGAACCTAGTTTTTGAAGAAATAGTGACCAAATTGAAGCTAGAAAGATTGAAAAACTCGAAGCCCTATCAAATAGCATGGATTCAAGATGACCATAAGATACTAGTAAGTGAACAATGTTTAGGGAAATTGAAGATAGGGAATTATCATGATGAAGTTTTGTGTGATATCATGCCTATGGATGTATGCCATGTTTTGTTGGGAAGGCCTTGGTATTATGATAGAAAAGCTATTCATGATGGAAATAAGAACACATATACCATTGTTGCTAATGGGATGAAGCAGACTTTGTTGCCATTGGAGGAAGTTCCTAAAATTGAGATTTGTACGAATGCTAGAATTTGTTTGGTTGATGGAAGGAGATATCTGGATGTACTGAGACATGAGAACATGTGCTATGCATTGGTTCCTAAGAAGACTAAAGACTTGAAGCATGTAGAAGAACAACCAGAGGAGATAAAGGAGATGCTGGAAAAATATGAAGATATCATTTCAGATAATGTACTTGATGGATTGCCACCTATGAGGACTATTAGTCATTACATGGATCTGGTTCCTAGAGCTACTTTTCCTAATAAATTAGCACACCAGATGACACCAATAGAGAATGAAGAGTTGAATAGACAAGTGCAAGAGTTGTTGAGAAAGGGTTTGATTAGGGAAAGCTTAAGTCCTTGTGCAGTACCTGCTGTGCTAGCACCTAAGAAGGATGGAGATTGTGTACAAACTCTAGAGCCATAAACAAAATCACAATGAAGTATAGATTTCCTTTACCCCAGATGGATGACATTATGGATTGTTTGAGTGGTGCTAAATAATTTACAAATATAGATTTGAAGAGTGGATATCATCAGACTAGAATCAGAGAAGGGGATCAGTGGAAGACAACATTCAAGACAAATGAAGGATTGTATGAGTGGTTGGTGATGCATTTTGGACTAAAAAATGCACTAAGTACTTTCATGAGGCTAAGAAATGAGGTATGGAAGAGATTATTGTGTAAGTTTGTGATTGCCTATTTGGATGACATCTTGATTTTCAGTAAGACTAGAGAATCAAATTTGTTTCATATAATACAAGTTTTGAAGAGGTTGAGAGAAGAGCAGTTGATAAACATTAAGAAGTGTAGTTTCATGAAGGAACAATTGGTATATCTAGGATTTGTGATATATGTGGATGGATTGAAGATGGATCCTGAGAAGGTAAGAGAAATTGTTGAATGGCCTACACTGGAAAGCATTGGAGAGGTAAGATCATTTCATGGATTGGCTAGTTTCTACTAGAAGTTGATTAGGAATTTAAATTCTATTTGCAGTCCTATGAAAGAAACAATGAGAGGGATAAGAAATATTTCAGGTGGAAATTTGGAGTAGACCGTAGTTTTGAGTTGTTGAAACAAAAGTTGACTGAGCAACCTATGTTGGCTTTACCAAACTTTAGTAAGGTATTTCAAGTAGACTATGATGCAAGTGAAAATGTAATTGGAGTAGTATTAAGTTAAGAAGGAAGACTAGTAGCCTATTTCAGTGAGAAATTGAATGATGCAAGGAGAAGGTATTCAGTGTATGACTAGGAGTTTTATGCCATAGTTCAAGATTTGAATAAATGGATACATTACTTGTTTCCTAAGGAGTTTGTGTTGTATACAAATCATTGGGCATTGCAGTATTTGAATAGTCAAGGTAAG
>VDFB02342415.1:0-13156 GCA_007258455.2 Sequoia sempervirens
GGGACAATGTTCTTATGGAGAATATTGGTGATGCTAAATGAAACAATCTAAAAAATAGGCTTGCATTAGAATAATGTGCACTACATCAAATATCTAGTAATAACAAAGGGACATCCATCAAAGTATAACAGTAGGGATTTTTTTCTTATACGTTGTAGTTACAAGTTCCCTTCTAGACATACATGAAAATGTGGAAGCATAGACAAGGAAAGTGAACTGTTTCAGCAAATGCCTCAAAGAAATATGATATCAAGGCACCCACTCTCCCGCAAGCTCCTCAAGTCATGCCAATGGTGATGCGGGAAATTTTCCCACATCACCACTGGCATGACTTGAAGAGCTTGCGGGAGAGCGGGTGCCTTGATATCACATTTCAACTATTTCAGAAAATGCCTCAAAGAAATGTGATATCAAGGCACCTTCTCTCTTGCAAGCTCTTCAATTCATGCTAGTGGTGATGCAAGAAATTTTCCTTGATATCACATTTCAATTATTTTAAAAAATTCCTCAGATAAATGTGATATTAAGGCACTCACTCTCCCGCAAGCTCTTCAAGTCATGCTAGCAGTGATGCAAGAAACTTCATGCCAACGGTGATGCGGACGCTAGCATGACTTGAAGAGCTTGCGGGAGAGTGGGTACCTTGATATCACATTTCTTTGATGCATTTTTTGAAACAGTTTGTTTTCCTTGTCTATGCTTCCACATTTTTATGTATGTCTAGTAGGGCACTCCTAAATCACCATGAAGGCCAACAACAAATTGTGCACTATTGCGGTGGTTGCATCATGACATGTTGCTATTGTATTAGGGGTTGTGGAATATTCAAAAAAAGAATTTGCAAGCATGCTAACTAGTTGGTACCCATTCCTGATTGATATGACTTGTACAGGGGATTGCATCTTTTTTTCCAAGAAGTTTAGACCTTACTTGATACCAAGGGCCTTCCTCTGATTGAAGGAATTGGAGGACCAAGTGGATTTGGCAAAACAAGTTTGGCTCATAAGATGGAAAGAATTGTCGGTTGTGAGGTGATTCCCCTTGAGAGTTATTATAACATAGATCAAATCAAGGATTTTAAGTTGTATGACTTTAGCTCCCTTGATTTATCTCTTCTTTTGAAGAATATACAAGATATAAGAGCTTGGTAGACTACTAGGATTCCTTTGTTTGATTTTGAGAAATGCATAGATAGTGGATATGAAAGAAGTTTCAAAGGACAAAGGATAAAAGGCATCATTACAAAGATCTGTACCAAGATGACAACCTACAACTCTTCCAAAGGTAGTCAAGAAGATAAATGGAAATATTTTACAAGGTATAGATGTATTGCAGATGTAAACTATGACAGTCAAGTTGCTAATGAACTGAAGAGTCATAGTCACTTCATCAAAATACACTCGACCAAATTTGAATGCACTCACATTACACATGATGAAGATTCTATGAGAAAAACAACTTGCATCATGAAGGAGAGTAAATTCATAAGAAAAACCTTTTTGGCTATAGGAAGTGAAGGTATGGAGATGAAAGGATAGTCACCCAAAGGATTGAAATGGCAGTCGAAAAGCATGAAGATAAGGTAACTTTCGATGATGAAAATCACAAAGATGACCATGGATCAAGATAAGTTTTAAAGCCACAACCAACTGAGGGGGATTTTCATAAAGGTCATTGATGAAGAAAGGCACAAAAGGATAGTCTTATCCATGAGTATTTGAGACCTTGACAATCAGACCCTTAGGAATAGTAGGGAACATGATAAGTAGTTGGTGGGAGGTGGGTGGTCATAATAGGCAGCTCCTACAAGGGGTGGTTCATCATTGTTCATTCCCTCCCCCTTCTTCAAAACAATTGGTAATTAGCCATCACCCCCCCTTCTTTTACTATGGTTGTGGCCCAACTGTTTTGAAAGTGTTATTATTCCCACCCACCTCCTTGGCCCTATGAATTTCCCCAACTATGATGTGTGGGAATAAAATATTCAATTCATGTTGCCCAATTGTTATAGGTGAGGTATTATTTTTTAAACAGGCACAAAACAACTGGGGGGTGAATCAATTGTCACAAAATTCAAACTTAAGACTTCAACACTTGTCAAATCCACAACCACACTATTACATTTATTAAGTGACATGAAACACAATAACAAGAAATTAAATCAACAGTAGGCCTATGACATGGAAAAAAGAGGGAAAAACCATGGTGAGGTTAGCTCACAATATAAAAGATTACAAAGCTGAATACAAAGGTATTTGCCAAGAGGCATACTACCATAAAAAGGACTCACTATCCAGAAGTACAAAGGATCGCTAGAAGGTTCACTTTATCGATAGGAGACTCCTTTCTGAGATAAAGAACGAGTCCACCGATGATTAACACATCATAACTTTGAATAAGGATTGCGAGCGTTTAACTCACTCTTTGGTGCGAGGCACGACAAAGTTAGACACGGCAAGGTTTGTGCTTTATTCTGAGGTTTTGGTTAAAATGTTTTGTGCTATGTAGGTCTTGTGGACCATCTTGTTTATGGTTGAGGATCTTTTCTCCTTGGATTTAAGTGTTGAAGTTAGTTATAAGTTTGGAAAGCTTAAGTTTGGGTTGTTTTCCTAAAATAGACCTAGGTTGCAAACACATTATGTTTTCCAACACTGATGTTTGGCGTTCCCTGGGCTTTCGAAACCCTAGCTTGTTCAAGTTGTTAAGGAGAAATATCTCGACTTGTTTGAGGTTGGAAAGTGGGCATGTGAAGTTTTATCGGGGAAAATAGAAATCTTGTGATTTTGGTGTGGAAAGTTTGTTCTTGTTCTTGTTTTGTGTAATTGGTACTTTGGAATGATTTGAAGAGAATTTTTTGTTTGGTTTAGCATGTAAGGAAGTCTCTTGAAGCATATTTTTGGAAAAATAGACAGCTAGTCATTGTATTTCAACTTGTTTAGTAATTCTGTGTTTTTCTTTCTTCCTGTTTTGACTAGTTATTCTGGTAAAAAATGGAGGTTTAGTCAGTTTTCTCACCGTACCAAGAAGTATGGGCTTGTTGGAAACAAGGCTAAACCCCATGTGTGTACATAACTTATTGGTAGGAGCCTTTAATAATTTTGGAAGCATGCTAAAATTATTTCCCTAGGCGAGTTGGTCAATACCTGGTTAGAGAAAGACTATGTAATGTCAGTTCTAACGTGGCAGGGGTGATGAATCTTGGTTAAAGCAATGTGTACAGTAGTAGCAGGAGCCTTCACCAAGGTTGGCATGAATGCAAGACCTTTGACTAATCATCTGGAGGCTAGAAAGTACAAACAGTCCAAGAAAAGGTCAAGAAAAACCCTAGTTCTTGCAAGAACAAGGTACACTTGTGTACAGACAGAAAAAGAGTCCAAAACCTCAAGAATCTGTTAGTGCTTGGAATTTGAGCTAGGGTGTTAGAAGGGAGCTTGGTCTAACCAGTTGAAGGAGAGGAGTATTAAGCATTTTTCTTAGGTGAGGAGGCCTAAAAGGGGCTCAAGCCTAGTAGCCCTTCCCAAACCCTAGACTAGGGTTTTGTGAAAGCAATAGAGAAGTGGTGTATGGAGGTTGAACAATAACCTTCCCTAGATAGCTTTGAAGCTATGGAAGCCTATGCACACCCCTGCAAACAAGTTAGGAGGCATTAGAGGTTATCTAGTCTTTAAAAGGATTAAGGGCTAGGGAGAGAGAGAGGAAGAGCACCGAGTTTGGCTTGGTAGCAGTAAACTAGACATGATAGCAGGGTTGGCAAATGAACCAGGGGTGCCTAAATAGTAGAGGACCTACAGGTTGAGTGGTGGATGAAGTAACACCAAGGGGGTTATCAAAGGTGAGACCCAGAGTATTGAGATTGTGATTGTCTCAAACCAACCCTGTCTCTATCGGATAGGTATCCGCAATGATGAAATATTTGGGAAAAGAAATCTTGCATGTCGGACAGTGAGTCAAGTGATTCTTCCACCATGGTGACCAATGGAAAGCTGGCTAAGGTGGTTTGAAGAAAGAAAGAAGACAATAAGAAATTGAGGAAAGAATAGTAGCAGAGGCGATGAGTGAGGAGTGCTACGGTTGAGGAAAATTCAAAAGAAGAGGTTCGCAGAGGGGAAGATAAGACCACGGGCCTGATACTGTTTGAAGGCCTTTCAGAAGGGGCATTAAAAAGGTTTGGTGGAAAATCACTTGAAGGCATACCACTTTTTAGTGGAAAGATGGAAGCAGACCTAGTCATGGATTGGATAGAAGGCATGGAGAATCATTTTGAGTGTGATGGAGTCACTGAAGCTCAGAAGGTGAAGGTTGCTAAGTCAAGATTGAGAGGATCAACCTTGACATGGTGGAATTTTATTCAGACAGAAAGGGAAAAAGAAGGCAAACAACCCATATCAACTTGGAAAGGAATGGTTGCTAAGGTAAAGGAAGCCTATATGCCAGATGACTATGAGATCCAGTTGCACAAGAAGAGGAAAAGTATAAGGCAGAAAGACCAAGATGTCAACACCTATACTGAAGAGTTTCAGAAGCTTTTCTTGAGATCAAATGTGACAGAGGATGAAGCCTAAAAGTGGCTAGGTATCTTAATGGCTTAAAATGGAATATCCAAGAAGAGATGGCTCTTTTGATTCCTAAAACAATCCACCAATGTTATTAGCTGGCTATGAAGATTGAGGAAAGGAACAAAAGAAAGCATGATCAGTCCTCTAAGGGCAGAGGCAGAGGCAGAGATCAAAGAGGACAGCGTGGTGGTTACCAAGGAAGAGGTAGTGACCAAAGAAACCATGGAGAATTTAAGCTTACTGAGCATGGAGGTGAAACATCTTCAAGAGTAGGATTTAACAGAGGAAGAGGAGCAGGCAGAAGTAACTCTTACTTTGCCACCATGAAGTGTTACCATTGCAACCAACTAGGTCACCCTGCTTATAGATGCCCGGAGAAAGCATCCTCTTCTAGCAATGAGAAAAGAGTGGCTTATGTACAAGAGGACATCATGAGTCCTAAGGTATCTGAGATCAGTCATATAGAATCAGAAGTAGGATAAAATCTAATGTTTAACAAGGTTTTGATCAGACAACCAGTCAAAGAAGAACCCAAGCAAAGGAGAGCTTTGTTTAGAGCAAGGTGCAAGATATTTGGAAAGGTATGCAAGATCATTGTAGATTCTGGTTCTACAGATAATATCATCTCTGAGGAGGCAGTAAAGAAGTTGAAATTGGAAACCAAACCCCACACTAACCCTTACAAAGTCACATGGTTGAACAAAGGGCAGAGTGTTCTAGTGAATGAGCAGGTAACAGTGGAATTTTCAATTGGAGGATATAAAGACAAGTTGGTTTGTGATGTACTACCCATGGATGCATGCCATATTCTGCTTGGCAGGCCATGGCAATATGACAGAGGTGCTATATATCATGGGAAGGAGAACACCATTGAATTCAAGAAGGATGGAAGAACTTTCAAGTTGCAGTCATTATTAGAAGAAGATGAGGGACAATCAAAGGTACCTAACTTCATGTTGAGCAGTGGTAAGGGGTTCCTTAAGGACCTACACCAAGGGAATGAAGGATATGTGATCCTAATGCAGTCAAAAGATGAAGAAAAGGCTGAGAAGATAGTCATACCTGAAACAGTTCAAAGGCTACTAGAAAAGTACAAGGAAATTGTCAGTGATGGTACACCTGCAACCCTACCTCCAAGGAGAGCTATAAGCCATCAAATTGATTTCATACCTAGAGCTTCCTTACCTAACAAAGCAGCATAAAAATTCACACCAGATCAGAATCTTGAAGTGGCTAGACAAGTGAAGGAGTTGTTGGATCAAGGCTTGATTCAAAAGAGTATTAGTCCATGTGCAGTCCCAGTGGTTTTGGCAACAAAAAAAGGTGGTAAGTGGAGATTATGTACTGATTCTAGAGCAATTAATAGAATCACCATTAGGTATAGATTTCCTATTCCTAGAATTGAAGACCTGATGGATTGTCTTGGAGGTGCACAATACTTCACCAAGTTGGATCTTAAGAGCGGGTATCATCAAATCAGAATCAAGGAGGGTGATGAATGGAAGACAGCTTTTAAAACAAATGATGGCTTGTATGAGTGGAAAGTGATGCCATTTGGCCTCTCAAATGCCCCTAGCACGTTCATGAGACTAATGAATGAAGTGCTTAAGGATTTCACAGGAATCTTTGTGGTAGTATATCTTGATGACATACTGATTTCAAGAAGACACAGTAATAAACATTTGAAGCATGTATATTTGGTACCTCTGCAAAGGTCGCAAGAAGAACAACAAATTGGCAATCAACCTTGAGAAGTGTGAGTTCTTCAAACAAGAACTTGTGCATCTAGGCTTTGTAGTATCCCAAGGAATGTTTAAGATGGATCCAAGCAAGGTGGAAGCCATCCTAAACTAGCCTACACCAACCACAATAATTGAGGTAAGAAGTTTTCATGGTTTAGCTCAGTTCTATAGAAAATTCATAAGGAATTTCAGTGGTATATGTGCACCAGTCCTAGATACTATCAAAGTTGTGGTATAAAAGTAAAGTTTAAATGGACTGTGAGGCTAATAAAGGGTTTAAAAAATTGAAAAACAAGAAGTGGCAACTCAACCCATTCTGTTATTGCCTAGTTTTGATAAATTGTTTATAGTTGAGTGTGATGTAAGTGGAGTAGCAGTAGGAGGAGTACTTAGTCAAGAAGGTAGGCATGTAGCATTCTTTAGTGAAAAGCTCAATGAGGCCAAGCAAAATTACTCTACCTATGATCATGAGTTATATGTTTTTAGCATAGTCCCTTTAGGAAGTGGAGAGGCATTATTTGTTACCCAAAGAGTTTGTGGTCTTCACTGATAACCAGGAACTCAATTACATTAACACCCAAGAGAAGTTGAGTAATAGACACTTGAAATGGATGGAATACATCCAAGCTTTCACTTTTACCATCAAGCACAAGAAGGGACAAATGAATAAGGTGGCAGATGCATTAAGCAAGAGAATGTTGACAGTGCGGGAAATACAGCTGAAGAGCATTGGATTAGAGAGTTTTAAAGACCTCTATGGTGATGATGAAGACTTTTCAGAAGCCTACAAGGTATACTCTGATTTTGAGAATCATTTTCATAGTCAGTATGCTGAGTATACATTGCAAAATGGACTGTTATTTAAGGGTAATCTGTTATGTGTCCCAAGAGGATCAATGAGGGAAAATCTGATTCAAGAGAAACATAATGGTAGTCTTAGTAGTCATTTTGGTATTAATAAAACTTTTAGAGCTAGTTCAAAGGTTCTATTACCCGCCTAAGCTACAAGAGATGTTTTAAGATGTGTGGAGCAAAGGTGGTAGCTCTCATGTGATGAAAGCCAAAGGGGGATCTAGCAATGTTGGTTTGTATCAACCCCTGCCTATTCCTAACAGACCATGGGAGTGTGTGAGCATGGATTTTGTGGTAGGTCTTCCTAAAACCAAAACTGGTTTTGACAGTATTTATGTAGTTGTTGACAGATTTAGCAAGATGAGTCACTTTATCCCTTGCAAGACTACACATGATGCAAGTTACATAGCCCATCTCTTCTTCAGGGAAGTTGTAAGAATCCATGAATTGCCATTGAGCATTGTATCAGATAGGGATGAAACTCATGGTTTTTCTTTGGGAAGACTCTATGGAGCGACTGGGAACAAATTTGTCTTTGGATCAGCTTTACCATCCTTAGACCCATGGTCAAATAGAGGTGGTTAACAGAAAGTGCTGTGGGTAATCTTTGAGGTTCTCGACAAAGGAATATGCAATGCAAACATGGGATATGGTGATTTCAAGTCGAATATGCCTACAATGACAAGCACAATAGAACTACAGAAAAGTCATTTTGAGGTTGTATATGGGATGCACCCAAGAGGTATTTGTGAATTTAGAGACCTTGGATCTCAAGAGAATAGGAGTGGACATGCAGAAGACTTCACTTAGACCATGAAGGAGATTCATGAGCAGGTTAAGAAGACAATCACAACAGCAACACAAAAATTGAAAGATAAAGTTGATGTGTCAAGGAGAGATGTGCAATTTGCAGTAGGTGACTATGTTATGGTCCATCTTAACAAATCAAGGTTGCAGAAGGGAATGTCAACCAAAATGTAGATGAAAAGAGTGGGACCATGCAAGGTGTTAGCCAAGTATGGGAAGAATGCATACAAGGTAGAATTACCATCAGATTTGGGCATATCTCTAGTATTTAATGTTGCTGATTTGATCAGGTATAAGGGGACAGTCAGTGATGAAGTTCAGAACAATCAGGAGATCTTTAAGGATATCATTAATATACCCCTTCCTAATCAAGAGAAACCTCAGGCAGAGAAGATCTTGGAGTCCAGGGTGAAGAAGGCTACAAGACACAAGGTATACATGGAGCACCTTGTCAAGTGGAGGAACAAACATGAATCTGAGGCTACCTGGGTTGAGGAAGCTGACTTTAAGAAGCTAGGCATTGATCTATCACTGATATCACTTCAAGTTCCTTGATCTTTGTGCTGAGAGGGGGAGAATGGTGCAGGAGAACCTGCCAAAGTGCCAAAGTGCAAGCTTATTTTGAAGTTTTGTTTTAAAATCCTTTTTGTTGTTTTTGGTAAGGTCTTGTGGATCACCTTATTGGTGGTTGAGGACTTTTTCTCCTTAGGATAGAAGTGGTGAAGTTTTATAAGCTTTGGAAGCCTATCTTTGGTTGTTTTTGAAACAATTGACCAAGGTTGCAAAACACACTATGTTTTACAACGCTAAGCTTTTGGTCATTCTTAGGCTCACAAAAGGAAACCTAACTATTTACAAGCTTATTTAAATAGGGCTCTCAACCTGTTTGAGGGTTGGAAGCATTAGACATTGACAGTTTTCATGAGAATATGGAAGAAACAGTGATTTTTGTTGTGAAAGTTCTATTTTTCTATTCTTGCTCGTGTGACAGCTACAAAAAATGAATTGAGGAAAGCTTTTTTTGGATTGAATAGCATGTACTAGAGCTTTTTGAAGCATTTATCTAGTTCAATAGTTAGTAATTCCATCACTTTCTGTTGTCTTGTAAATACTGTGTTGTTTCTTGTTGTTGTTTTGACTGGTAATAGTGTTAAAAATGGAGTTTTAGCCCGCACTTCCACTGTACCAAGAAGTATGGAGATGTTGGGAAGGTCGCTAAACTCCATTAGTGTACATAATTTAGGGGTAGGAGTTAGTAGGAGTTCAAGTAGCATGCAAAAATTCTATTCCTAGGCGAGTAGACTATGCCCAGTTAGGAAATACAGTGCAAAATTGCTTCCAATGTTGCAAGGGTGTTTAACCACTGGAAACCCAGGGTGTGTAAAGATTGTAGGGGAACTTACAAAGGTCTGACAAGAGGCAGGGGGCATCACCAATCCATTTGGTGGCTGAAGGAAGGAAACAGTCCACTGTGTGACCAGGAAAAGGCTTAAAAAGTCCTAAATTTCTCAAAATTAGGGTTAACCCTGTGTACGGTCTGAGAAGGTCTGAAACCACAAAAATCTTGAAGTGCTCCAAAATTGAGCTAGGGTTCTTTCTTTGAGTTTATGGTGTTCACTGAGCAGGAAGGAGTAATAACCTAAAACCCCGGGCTAAGAGACCTAATAGGGCTCATGGGCTACTAGCCCTCCTAAAACCCTAACCTAGGGTTTTGTGGTAGCGATAGAAGAAAGAAGATTTGTGTTTGGACAAGAACCTTTCCTAGATAGTTTTGAAGCCATGGAAGCTTATGCACACCCCTGCAAGCAAGTTAGGAGGCATTAGAGGCTATCTAGTCTTTAAAAGGATTAAGGGCTAGGAAGAGTGATAAAGGAAGAGCACCGAGTTTGGCTTGGTAGCAGCAAACTAGAGATGATAGCAGGGTTGGCAAATGAACCAGGGGTGCCTAAATAGCAGAGGACCTATAGGTTGAGTGGTGGAGGAAGTGACACCAAGGGGTTATCAGAGGTGAGACCCGAAGCATTGAGGCAGTGATTGTCTCAATCCAACCCCGCCCTTGTCAAAAAGGATTTTAAAGTAGGTAATCGAGTTTTCTTGAAATTGCAACCTTATAAGCAAAAATTCCAAAAGTAAGAAATAAATAATAAGTTATCACCAAAATATTATTATGGTACATACTAGACTTATAGAAGATTGGCATTGTAGCCTACATGCTTGAGTTATCTCCAATAAGAAAGATACATCCAATTTTCATGTTCCCTATTTAAATAAGGTGATTGGTTGAGAGATCCCTACACAAATAGTAATACTAACGATAGATAAAGAAAGAAGAATAATCTTGGATCCAATGTTGATTCTCTAGACACAAAGTTTCTCATTTAGTGAGAGAATTATCTAGTTGAAGATCGCATATGGTAAAATGAATATTTTATGCAAAAGAATACTTTGTTGATAATCATTAAGGATAAATTTTCTTTGAAGAGGGGGTATGATATACCCTTAACCCAATAATTGTAGTGAGACATGTGTAGCTAACTTATGACTTATGTAATCATTTAATTAGTTTTATTTATGCAATCAAGTTGGTCTAATTGATATAATTAGGTACCTAAGTTGGCCTAAGTGATATCCAAGGCATAAATAGGGTATGCATAAGAGTTAATGAATGCCATTTGATTATCATATTACAAATTTTATTATTGTTGGAGATTTTTGAAAGTTTTCCCCCTCAAAGTGGCTTATTATTCTCAAATATATGTAGTATATTCATAATTTATTCTTCTTAAATTATTTCATTCACATTCATAGGAACTAATTTTGATCCTCACCTTTTCCAATTCTTACATTTTTTTACATCCACGATTTATAGAAATGAACTCTAAACTTTTACTTTCAATTTTCAATTTTTTGTTCACCCCAATCCTTCCTACTAGTTAGTATGTGGTAACTTGAAACATGAAATGCTTCACTTGTTAACTTTGAAGTTTGTTTTTAAAGACTAATCCTATTCATTTTTACACATTTGATCACCTAACACCTAGACATCTAACACAACTTAGAATATTCATTGATGTAATTAGAGAATTAATTATTGTATCACTTGTTTGCATCAAGAATCAATTATTGTATTACTTGTTTACATCAACATGTAGGGTATTTTTCATATAATTGTATGTTTTTTTCAATCTTTGTTCATATCTAGTAAATCAACCCATAGAAGGGTTTGACCAAAGGATAATCAATTCTTTCCTAGCAAACTCCCCAAAGGTGTTCCTAAGTACCACCAAACATCTAAAATAGGGCATAGACACTATAATGACAAAAATAGATATTAGAATTGACCAAATATCAAATCTATACACCAAAGTTCACATCCACATGCCAAAATCAAATTTATAGTTTACACAAATTACTTTTACAATTACAAAACTTAAACAATAAATGATCCTCTTTTAAATTCTAAACCATTCATTTGAATGTACTAGACTTTGATATAAACTAACAAATCATAAACCATACCTTACCATATATTTTCTACAAATCAAATTCAAACTAAATAGTTTCTCAACTCTTAATCTTAAACTAGGGGAGAGGGCTCGATAGTGGAGTGGGGTCCAATATCGGGGATAAAAGTAGTCCTCAATAGGCCCCACAGTGGAGTATCTTAATATCCAATTGTAACACACTTTTTATCCATAAAGTACACATCATGTGATGCCACATTAGAGCACAAGTATTGGTCTCACTTTTTTTGGGCCTTTTTGGTCACTTCGACAAAAATCATGCTAATGTGGTATCATATTTGACGATGTGGTCTTGAAACTTTAGTTATAAGTAGGGGACTTGCCAAGTTAGCTGCTATTAAAAAATGGAAGTGATTTGAAATTTTCACGTAAGATTTTGAGAAGCGTGAAGTTAGGGTGCTCAACTATCGGACCCTCTCCCTTAGATACAAATTTTGAGAAGTGTGAAATTAAGGTGCTCAACTACGAGACCCTCTTCGCAAGATACTTTATTATTTACTTATTTGAACTAAACTTTTAGCTAAAAGGATTTTATCCTCCCTCTTAGAATATTAGATTTCATCATTCTAATTTAATCTAGTTCACTATTGCCATTGATGGCGTTGCCCTAACAATACATCCAAATGTCGAAATAACTTGGCCCTTGGATAAGCCAAAGCTACCATACATTGAATTTATCATAAAAGACAAGCCAAGTCGACAGATGTTGCAGAAGTGGAATTAATAAAGTGTAGAAAAGATCTAAGAGCTTCAATGACGAATGTATTAAACACTGGTGACGCAATCTGAAGTGAAATTTAAGAGGGTACTCTCATCTACTGCAGTCTGAACTTGACACTGATTCACAAGTGCTGATTTTTTTGGAATTGCGGAGGATTGGACAGCATTACAAGACAAAATTGTCGGTAGAAGGTAAAGATGCCTTCTAAGCCGTGACTAGCCAAACAACGAATCTAGAGCGCACGTGGAGGTACTTAAGGATATGATTAAGCCCCCTCCACCATTCGGCCAATTCTACCACTAAATAGCCGAATGCACGTTAATGATAAGCGCACCAACTTCGAGGCCTATGGTCATATAACACGCGGTCAAACATAGAGTTGCGTGTTTGGTAGTCACATTGGCTCTTATAAATGTATTAGGATTCAATGTCATTTTTGGCATAGTAGTTGACCTAAAAACTTATACTCATCTATTCAAGTTATTAGTATTGGTCTATTATTGAGGACTTTTTCTTCATGGAATAGATCAAACCGATGGTCATATCCATTGTACATTGTACTCATGGACTAGTCTTTTTAATTGATTTTTTTTTCAATTTTGTATGATAATATAAGGGATATGATTGGTACTCGTTAATTATTTGTTAGAGGTTTCAAATTATGTGTTTAGGGTTTGTATTCAAAGATATCATTTTCGATTATTTTTGTTACAATCAGTTATTTGTATAAGTATATTATAGTTATACTAAGTCACAATTACATCTTTGATTAGTCAAATTATATCTTAGATCAATCGCGATTAAATCAGCATTCAAGATAGTTTCTCTTCTTTGTTTCAATTTTTTAAAATCAACATTGGAGTCTAACTACTATAAAGGAAGATAATGAATTTCTCTCTATGTATAATAGGCCCCAAAGGCTCTTTTTGGCACCACTAGTTTCACATACCCATA
>VDFB02342417.1:0-35453 GCA_007258455.2 Sequoia sempervirens
CTTCTATTGAGGAAGCTAGAGATCCGGATAAACTTTCTATGGATCAATTATATGGTCTCCTTATTGCATTTGAAACAAGAGAGTTTGACAAAGAAGTTCCAAAGAAGGAAGCAACCTTCAAATCCAACAAGAAGGAAATGTATGAAGCATCTAATCTGAATGACATTGATGAAGAAGGAGAAATTTTGTTAATGAAGTTGAAGAGAGGTATCAAAAAGTACAAAGGTAATCTACCTTTCAAATGTTTCAAGTGTGGAGAGGTTGGTCATTTTGCTTCTAAATTCCCCTTGAAAGATTCTGAAAAAATAAAAAAGAGCCTAGAAGAAATAAGGTTAAGAAGAGTCTCTACTCCATGGAAGTTTCCTTCTCTGCAAAAGATGGTGAATCTAGTGGCCCAGATAATGAAGATGAAATCCTATTTTTGGCTACTAAGAAGACTAAAGATAAAGCAAAAGATTTAAGTGTTGTGTGTACTGCATTTCATGCAAAATATGAGGCAAAATCATGGGTGATTGACAGTGGTTGGTCCAACCACATGACAAGAGATAAGAGCAAGTTCATCAAACTGGTGAAGTGGAATGGTCACATAGTCAAGCTTGGAGATGATACGTCAATGTAGATCTATGAAAAAGGTTCTATAAGTATCTATGGAAAACACAAGATAGAAGATGTTCTTTATGTCAAAGGTCTTCAGCAAAATTTTCTTAGTGTGAGTTAGATATGCAGAAATGGATAAAATCTCATATTCAATGAAAGTGGACATGAAATCAGAAAAGGAAAGCTGGTCAATTGGTTGCTGAAGGATCTAGGACAAGTGTGGACATATATACAATCTAAGAGATGTTAATGGAAGAACTTGTCTTCTAGGAAAAACAAGTGAATGTTGTTTGTGACATAGGAGAATGGGACACATTAACTTTGACAATCTTGTGAAGATCATCTCATTACATGCGGTAAGGGATATACCTAAGATAATCAAGCCTGCAAGTACACTATGCAAGGAATGTTAGTTTGGAAACTAGACAAGGATAAGTTTCAAGTCTAAAGAACATTCTTCTTGTAGACCACTGGAATTGATACATACTGATTTGTGCAGACTTACTGAAACAAAAAGTTTGAAAGGAGAGTGTTTCTGTGGCACTGTGATGGTTCTAGGATGGCCTTGGTTTACTTTTCGCCTGAAAGAATCAAGTCTGGGAGTGCTTCGGTGATTTCATCTTTTAGTCATTGGAACAAAAATGATGCTGGAAATTTAATGTTGGAGTCTAATAGAAAGAGGATGCGCTCAGCCTTCAAAATGGAGTTATGATGTTTTGGAATGAGGCATCTGTTGCCGCTGAAATCACTTAAAGAATGGGGTAGTGGAAAAGAGGAAAAATGGGACTATTCAAGAGATGGCAAGGACTATGATGTTGGAAGAAAATATCCTTGATGTTTAATGAAGAGAAGTAGTTCATACCGAGTTCTATATTTTTAACAAATGATTGTTAAGATTGAACAACACTAATACCCCATATGAGTTATGGTATGGAAGACTGACAACTGTCAATTGTTTTAGAGTCTTTGGAAGAAAATGTTATATCAGAAGAGATGGAGATGTGCTAGGAAAGTTTGATTCAAACAGTAATGAAGGTATCTTTATGGGATATTCATCTTAGAGAAAAGCATAGAGATGCTACAACAAAAGATTGGGAAGAATAGTTGAAAGTACAAATGTTAACGTTGATGAGGATATACATTAGAGTATGTATGAATTTGAAAATTGTGAATCTGATGCACCTCCTTGCTTAGAAGAAGAAGAAGAAGAGGTTGTAGAAAAAGAAGAAACTATAGAAAAGCACAACAAGACCCTTGTAAACTTTTGTTGATGCTAGAAAGCATGAAGGATGGATACACTCAATGGAAGAAGAATTGAATCAGATTGAGAAGAATTAGACTTAGGAATTGGTTCCAAGGCCTAAGAAAAAAATGTGATAGGAACAAAGTGGGTTTTCAAGAATAAGTTGAATGAAGATGGAGAAGTCAAAAACAAAGCAAAAGTGGTCCGCAAAGGCTATTCACAAGTAGAAGGAATTGATTTTGAGGAGACTTTTACTCCGATAGGAAGAATGGAAGCAATCAAAATGTTTCTTTCTTTTTCTACCCACAAGGACTTCAAAGTGTATTAGATGGATGTCAAATTAGCTTTCCTAAATGGAGATTTGGAAGAAGTCTACATATAGAAACCTAGTGGATTTAGATTATCAAAAGAACCAAACATCGTGTGCAAACTCAAAAAGGAATTGTATGGTCTGAAACAAGCTCCTAGGGCTTGGTATGCAAGGTTAGATAAGTACATGCTTCAAAAAGGATTCAAGAAAGGTACCGCAAATAGTAATCTTTACTTCAAAATCAAGGATGAAAGAATTTTGATAGTTGTTATATATGTTGATGATATAATCTTTGGTGGAAATGATAAAATGTATAAGAAGTTTGCTGAAGAAATACAAAAGGAATTTTAAATGTCTATGATAAGTGAGTTGTCCTTTCTTGGTCTTCAAATTTCTTAGCTCTAGATGATATCTTTATTTCTCAAGAAAAGTATGTCAAGGATATGTTGAAGAGGTTTGGTATGAAAGATTGCAAACCTATGAGTACTCTTATGGTTATTGGTTGTCATTTGAGCAAAGACGATGAGTCTCCCCTGGTTGATCAAACTTTATATAGATCTATTATTGGAAGCTTGTTGTATTTAACTGCTTCAAGACCTGATATCATGCATGTGGTATGTTTGGTTGCAATATTTCAAGTTAATCCTAAAGAAACTAATGTGAAGGCAGTCAAGAGAATCTTCAAATACTTTGAAATATCCCACCCTTGATAGGATATTTACTTTCTCAATTTTTCCTGTCTGTTGCTTGTGGTTTTATGTTTTTTGATATATTTGCAATGTTTGATACAACAATATAATGCAACAAAATAGAAGATATCGCAATAATAATTTCAACTAAAAAATTGAACATTACATAGGTAATACACAGCTGAAAATTCCAAATTTTTATATCAACTTAGATACTTAGTATTTTCACAAAATATCGACAACCCAGTTCATAGAATATCCCTTATTATCTAAAATAACAATACCTAGAAAATTTGGGGGTTACAAACATGAACTCATAGGTAAGATATGCCTTGAAACCCTCTGAAATGGATGCCAAAATGAAGTATAAAGTTTGCAGCAGTATAACAACATCAACAATGATAATAAACTCCATCAATGATCACTATCACCAATGCCCACGCCTAGTGCAAATATGCATACAATTAAATTTCCAAAACCCTTGCCTGGCAACCACCTATTGATTGAAGTTCTCCTTTAGTTCTCTTTGCTCTTAAAATAATGATCAATATATTTGCATTATTCTGATATTTCATTCAAACCCTTGAAACTTCTAAAGATAATCACTTCAAATATGCACATTGTGACTTCAGATGTAAAGCCACATGTAGATGCAACCCTCAGGAAACCTATAGGAAGCACAATTGAAGAGAGGCTACGTTCTCCAAGATTGAAATTACAACAAAACCCTAGGTTTCACCTCCAAAGCCAAAGCACAAAGCCAAGTTGAGAGAAAATAATCGATCATTATGATATGAATTCCAAAAATGCCCTTATATAATATTCAACTTGCATTTGACTTCATCTCATTTAATTTATTTTAATTTCATTTTCTTTTCCCTCCTTTTAGTGCACAACTTTATAATAATAAAGTATACTTTACTATTCACTTATATCTCCCCCTTAAAATAACAATTTAACACTTTTTATAAAGTATACTTTTTAAAAGAATTTAAATCTCCATTTTAAATAAAGTACACTTAATTCATTAATGATATTGCACTCAATAATTAATTATTATTAAAGTATAACTTTTATAATAATTATAATATTATAACTCCATCATTAATCATCGTAAATCAATTCTGACTTCACCAGGAGGTAGCCCACTACATTCCCTGCTAACTAGGGTGCCTTACTATAAATAGTAAGGTTGGCTCTATCAACACACAAACTTACTATAAATAGTAAGTATATAAAAATGGAGCCAAAACACCCTGAATATCAAAACCTCTATACAAGCTAAGGATCTGGAGATGAAAACAATGCCAACTGCAAATTGAGGAGCTAACTAACTCCAACATCGGGCCCTCTAAACACCATTATTAGCCTATAAGGACCCAATGATAAGCTAACCACCAAACTCTGATGCACACTCAAAAAGGGGACATTACATACTTCAAGAGCACTTCGGATTATGGCTTATGGTATCCAAAAGGTAATGAATTTGATCTGGGTGCATGCACTAATGTTGATTGGGTTGGTTGTGTTGATGATAGGAGTACCAATGATGATAGTTTCTTTTTAGGAAGCAGATTGGTTTCATGGCATAGCAAGAAGTAAGATTCAATATCTTTTTCAACAACAAAAGTAGAGTATATTGTTGCAGCATCTTGTTGTACTCAAGTGTTGTGGATGAAGCAAACATTAAAGGATATCAATATAAAGTATGATGAGCCCATCCCTATTCTATGTGATAAAACAAGTGCAATCAATATTTCCAAGAATCTAGTGATGCATTATAGAACCAAGCACATATCAATTAGGTATCACTTTCTGAGAGAAAAGGTTACAGATAAACAAGTCAAGTTGGATTATGTACCTACAAAGGATTAGATTGCAGACATTATCACAAAGGAACTTGCAAAGGATATATTTGAGTATCTCTAAAAGAAGTTAGGGGTAATTTCCCCTCCTTTTTCTTGCTAGATGCATAGTTGGTGTAGTTGTCCAGGGGGAGTAATTCAAGTCATATCCTTTTTCTTGGACTAATGGCGGTTAGCTCTCAGGGGGAGTAGGTAGTGGTTGTTGTTGACAGGGGAGCCTGCAATTTTTTTCAAGAAGGAAATAATGTGCATCAAAGGAGATTTTGAAGAGGATAAATTATGCTTGAAAAGGGAGAGAAATTCCATTTCCTCTTTGTCTTTGATGTCCAAGTGGGGGAAAGAAATGTACACCTAAGGAGGAGAGATTGAGAGGATGGCTTTTCCATCAATGAAAAGGGGGATATTGTTGCTACTTGATAATATTTGTTGTCATTGATGTCAAAGTTATGTTTGAGTTTGTGGCAATGTGGTTTCCATTGATGTAAGAGAATTTTTTATTTTAAAAGAGTGTTGTAGTCTGGTTGTTTGGTTTCCAGATTCTCCAAGAAATTCTCTACATTTCTCCATTGATGATTCTTTTCTTTTGTGGTTTGATAGATAGCTTTTTGGTGTGTCAAGGAATGTGTGATCCAATTTTCAATTTATTTGGGTTCTAAAAGGATGTGTTTGTGAGTGACAGTTTGAAGACGTGTTTCGTTGTAATATACCCCATGTTTCGATACTTTTGCTACTATTGTTTGCTTTAGGTGTTAGTGTGATACTGAATTGTGATGGTGATTGATTCATCGATGTGGTGTGTGGTTGTGTGTTTAATTGATTGCAATTGATATTTTATTATGATTTATGATACTCTGTATGTAAGGTTTGGATTATTTTATTAGGTAATGCTTTCTCTCTAATGTTTTAAATGTCGATAATCGTATGGTGATCATGTGATTTGAATTCTGTGTTATTTTATAATGCAATGGTTAGTAATTAATTATGATGCAGTAGTTAATTAGCATGTTATCTTATGATCAATTGGTTAGAAATGTTAGTTGTTATAGATATTGTAATTGTTAGAATAGATTAGGTGAGAGGACAGTGTAGCATCACTCGTTCACAAGTGCCCTGCTACACTGCAATTCCTTCTCACGGTAGGATGTTGATTATTTATATATATATATACATGTGCTACTTGACGTTTGCTTGGATGCAGGATGCAGGAATAAGTCTCGATTCCACCTGCTTCGGCAGGACATGGCGAGCAATAAACTAGCCCAACGGGTAAAAATGTTGAAAAAGGGAGTAGGTTTGGAAGTGTCCTCGTCCCAAGTCGTCGTCTGTTGTGAGTCGTGCCATGACTGAAGTTTTGGTTCTCGTTGATTGTGTTGTTTGATTATTGATGTATACATTTGATTTATGGGTCATGTTTATTTAATTAACCTTATGTTATAATATAATTAATTAAAGTTGTTTAGTTGTTTGATTTAATTGTGTGTTAGTTGAATATTAAATTTAAATATATTATAAAATTAAAAAGTGATTTAATTTATTAAAAGAGTAAATAATTATTCTAATTAATATTGTAGATAATAATTAAATTAAATAAATATTGTTGAAGATAATTAAATAATATCTTTGTTTATTAATATTAAATTAGCAAATCATGAATAGATAATATCTTGATTTAATAAATTATTTTAATTAAAATTTTAGATAGGTGTGAGCTTTTAAAAAAAAGCTGAAAAAGGACCAATTAGAAGGGTGGCTTTTTGTGAAAAGAAAGCAGGGAAGCTTTATTGAGTTTTATTTTTGATTTATTATTTGGAGGAAAAGATTATTCACACACAGAACTTCTACTCTGTTGTTTTGGGATCTGAAAAGGAAAAAATAAAAGAAAAAGAAAAGAAAAGAGTTTGTGTTGAAAAACTTGGGAGAAAATAATTGATTGGAAGATAGACAGATTCGAAAAGAGAGCTGCAGGAGGCGCTCGAGAAGGATCTGCAGGAGGAATTTGAAAGGCTACAAAAGGATTTCCTCTGCAAACGAAGGACTCCAGGTTCCATAAAATTTATCATTTATTTTATTTATTTTTGTTTCTGTAAAGAAAATCATGTCTGTAATATTTTAAATTAATATTTTGTTTGAAAGAGGGTTTTGTTTGGTTATGTTATAATTTTGGATGATTTCTATTGAAAACCATATTAAATATTCTATAGAAAACTTTCATTGAACCTGTTTGAAACTTTTCAACATAGATGAGTAGTGAAAATTTATTATTGAAAATAAAACGAAAACCATCCTTGATAGAAGATCAAATTTATTTGTCTGATCTATTTTGTGATTATTGAAAAATCTGTTAAAAATACTTACTGATTATATTTTGTATTTTCAAATTTGTTCTGAAAGAAAACATTCTGTCTAATTTGTATCTGAACCTCCTCATTAAAAATATATATATATATATATATATATTCAGTTCTGCTATTCAAACAAATATATATAATACTCTGTGTATTGTTTTGAAATATATATACAAATAAAATAATATAATATATATATATATATATATATATATATAAATTAAAAATATATGTTCATAAGTTTTTTTTGTTTCCGTGCCTGAATGGGCGAATTGAAATTATAAAAAGGATTTTTGAAAAGTGGAATAGAATTTAAAAAAAAAAAAAAAAAAAAAAAATTAAAAGGGGAATGGGGGGCGGTGGGCGTTACCCCACGTGTGACGCCGATGGCAGGCAGCCTCGTGAGCCTCGACCATAGTGGCCAGGACGGCCCCCTGGTAATCAGTAAGGCTACAGTAACCCGTGAGGCTGGCTGCGTGTGCAGCGTACCCGCGGGGGGATGTTGTTTATTGTTTGTTTATTTTTGTTTTATTTTTATTTTATTTTATTTTTATTTGAGTTTTAATTTTATATATTATATATTATTTTAATATATATTATATATTAATTAATATATATATTAATATTATTTAATATATATATTAATTTATATATATTATATATTATTTAATATATATATATATATATATATATATATTATTATTTATTATTATTTGTTAATTATTTTAATAAATATAATTTTTAAAAATAGGATATTTATTGGATTTCGTAATATGTGTTTGATAGGATGAGTTTTACAGAATTATTTAATCTTAGCATATATATTTTCTTTTGATAATTTAAAATATACATATATATATTTGTGTAATTCGTTACGAAATTTAATATATATTTTAATGTATAAATATATTTTAAGAATACGATATATTGATATTCTGAATTAATGATATAATAATTATTGACATGCAATGATATAGTCTGATTGAGGAAATTAGAAGTAAACGATGTGTTTGATTTAGTTACTTATTTTCGAGTTGGGGATTTATTTATTTGATGGAATTTGTTGTTCGTGGTAATTGTATTATGGCGTTGTTGATTCTTTGGTTACTCTCGAGATTATGCATTTTGATTTAGTTTGATTTTCTTAAACTTGAGTTTAGGTCATGTAGAAAACCTTTGAGTTAACTTATTCTATTATAGGAGTCTAAGTTGTGTTTAGAACTTCCAGAGGCGGGATTTTCTAATGTGAATTGTGATCTCGTACTTGATGGTTGGTCTTGGATTCGACCCTGATTATGATTTAGATGCTCTTGGATTGTACTGTTCTGGTAATGTTCATATGTGATGGCGAGATGGTTATGCCTCGCGAAGGCCCATGTGTTGGTTCAATGATGTCTTGTTGATGCAGTCTTGTTTTGTGTTGGTTTTTTTGGGATTGATGTTTAGAGAGGGTGGCTCTAGTGGGGGCCGGCACACAAAGGGGCTGTCAGGGTAACCCACATAGAGTTAGATTAATCAGTGATAACTTAAGTAATAAACCACGGGTGGGGATTAAACATTAACAAGATAATTGTGAAGCCTCGTCCACCTGTTAGTGTTATCACAAACTAAAGGGGACTGAGAAGGCCGTGGTTGGCAAGGTCGTTACCTTGTCCTCACAAAAGGTCAATGACTCCGCATGAGTAACCCTATGGAGCGACACCTTGAGATAGGTTGTCAGGGGAACCATAGATGGAAGCGACACCTTAACTGGGTTGTCTGGAGAATCCATGTAGAGATGGAGGCGGCGCCTTGTAATAGGTTGTCTGGAGAATCCATGTGAAACCATGCGATGACACTCTCGTCTAACATTTTGTTTGTGTTGATTTACTGAAGTCCTCTGGAAGTGTTTTATTGATTTGTCTTTGGACATGGTTGGATGCAGTACTTGATATTATGTCTTGAGTTCGATATTATGTTTGGAGTTCCTTTGATGTTGTGAGTGTGACTTGTTGTTATGTTCAGAAGTGTTTTGTTGTTGTTCTTTTTAGATTTGTCGTTGTTGAGTTGCTATGTGGTCTTTGGTGTTAAGTTGTCTTCTTGAGATTAGTCTTTGTTTTGTTAGTCGTACTTGGTCGGGGACCCTTCCTTGTCTACTCTCAGCACGGGGGTGGTTGGGTGGAACGTGCTTCGCACCCCGTTGGGTTTCCCTTTCTATTGCAGGTGTATCTTTATTGCAGGGCTTTTGGAAGATGTTGATGATCCAGTTATTCTTATGTACCAGATAGTTGTATATACTTCAGTTGTAATGTATTTAATGTTTTTATTGATGTATCGTCTCCCACGTGTGATGGGGTGACCTCGATGTAATTTGGATATGTAGTTATTGAGATGTATCTTCAGTTATTTGTATTTCATTATTACTTGGGATGTAATGTATATTCAGGCCATGTTTTGATTCAAGAATCACTTGTAATAGTTGGATATGTTATGTTGTATCTATCGAAATATGTAACACTTTATATCTTTATCATCACATGTGTTATCATATGTACTTATGTCATGAATGTAGTTATTGTTCAATGGATATGTAAATGATGAAATGAGAATGAATGGATTTATGTAACTGTTTAATTATGGTTTAATTTATTATCGTGTTATGGGTTAGAATAGTCATGTCACTTCGTGTACCCCATTGGAACAAGTTGTGCTCTTAATACATTGTTATGTTGTAATACTTAAGTATGTTATTTTATATTCTTTTAAAAAAAAAATTGTTCCGTTGTTTTAGTTCCTTTGGGGTTCGTGACATTGGAGGATGCTCATAGGGGTGCAAAGTTTGGCTCTGCATTCCTCCACATTTTTAGATATGGTTGTGTTCAGAAGATAAGTTTTTGATGTTATGAAGGTGCTATATCCAAAGTTTCATATCATTTGTCCTTCCATAGAGAAAGTTTGAAGTAACAAAGTTCAGGACTGTGTTGTCTGTGGTGATATTAATGTTTTGGCTTGCACCAACTTGTTGTTGTTTGAAGTTATGAAAGGGATGTGTGAGATTGTTCGTGAATATATGTGATGTTTTCTATTGCTCCACAAGGTGTTGTTTTGTTTCTCCAAAAAAATTTGTGGTCTAGAAAGATGTTGTTGGGTTATGCTTTTTCCTAACTGACTAGGGTATGTTGAAGGTATGCACCACAAGTTCAAGGTTATGGGGAGTTTATGGAGTGTTTGAAGGTGTTTTATGGGTCATGTTGACTCATCTGGAAGAAATGCAAGTAATTATTTATCATTCATATGTACCTCCAATGTTTTGAAGGCCAACATACTTCATGTTTCATGTTTTCTTCTTAATGCCAACCTATTTTGTATTTGTGAAGCGTGTAAATGATGTTCATTGGAGATCGAAGTTGTGAAGAGTTTTTTGGACTAGGTTAAGTGTGTGTTGAAATACACAAGGCATGTTCCTCTTCCTGGTGTTGCGTGTAGTCCTTTTGAGTCTTGCCCTATACACGTTTCATGTTGTTGTTTGATATTTGGATGACTTGTAATTGTAATATTCTTTGTTTTAGTCCAACATATGTAATGTAATCAATGTAATATCATGTATATATTGTAAACCTAGTTGATCTAGGTATGGTGTTTATTTGAAGATGTGTAATGCATTATGATAATTGTGTAAGTGACTGAAAGAGAAAGAGAAGAAGTGGAAGATCCTGTCTGGAGTCAATTTGATTATATTTTTGTGGAAGACGAGAAGTGAAGAGTGTACCTAATTGTTTGTTGGAGGAAATGAGCCAAAGGAAAAAATTCTTGAATGCTAAAAGTAGTGAGCTAGTAAGGTGTAGAGAAGACATTTGAAGAAGTTGTAGAAGTGACAAAGTAGAATTTCAATCATCAAAAGTGAAGTGACAAAGCAAAATTTTAACCATCAAAAGGATTGAGCCTAATTGTTAGATTCAGACAGTGCTAGGACTTTCATGTTGTAATCTTTTTTGAGTTTGTTCTCAATTCAAGGAGTAGTTGCTTCCTTGGGATGTAGCCCTAAAACAAAGTCCATAGGGATTTGTAGCTTCCTTAGGAATGACCCTAAACCTTTCTACAGGGAGTAGTAACTTCCTTGGGTTGTAGCCCTAAAACAAAGTTGTAAATTTTTATTTCATTTGTGAGGTTGGATTAGTATAGTAGCTCCTAGCAGCATTTTTCACTGTGGTTTTTCCCCTTTGGGGTTTTCCACATACATCTGGTGCTATGTGGTGTTGTGCATTATGTTCATCTTTCATGTTTCTGTTTGTGCTATAAAGTTTAAGATTCAATTTGCTCCGAAGGGTTTGAGATTTGATAGAATATTGATTCACCCCACTCTCAGTGTTTTGGTTGGTATTCAACAAAGCTGCCATAAGAACTTATTTTGATGAGCATTCAAAAGATAATTTTTCGAGGATGTAGGGGAGAATTTGTGAAGAACACACAAGAAGGAAATTACAATATTCAGCTCTAATTCAAAGATACAATGAAATTATTCTTCTCCTAGCTTGCTATAAGGTAATTTAAAGGGGAATTTTCATAAACTCAAGAACAAGAACACAATTTTGATATCTCCAATATTTTGTCAAATCATTTCCTAAATATAAATTATTGTTGCATTCACTCAATTTTGGTCACCGTGAAATATAAATACTTGGGTTAAGAGCATTTATTTGGTTTATCAAGAACACTACCAAAAATTGGAGAGACTACGCTAGAGCATATAAATTTGGATGAATTTTGGGAAAGAATCAGTAGAGAAGATGGGTCCTTGATAACACAACGATTACTAGAAAGTGGAATTTTACAAGACACAACTTTTCCAGTAGTAGTGCAATGCACAAACCTAGTCATCAAGTGCATAAATCATTATGATCCCAACACAAGGGGGATAACGAAAAATGACAATTGGTTGGTTATTAAGGTAAACAAATACATTTGCCTCATGCTTACATTTACTAGAGAGAGAAGCATATACAAAGTTCAATTTCATCCTTTGTCACCAATGTTTTCATGAGAAGAAAAATCAATGTAAAAATGTAATTGATTGAGAATGGTACACAACCCCAAAGAAAGGAAAATCTCAATTTCCTAAAGGTTGTATAGGACTCAGTTTGTAGATGAGATTTCAAACATGATAGTCCTCCTGCATCGACTAAGGGGTAATGAAAAGGCCCATGAAGTTGAATGTTAGATGTACTTATTCATTCAAATAATCATTCATGGTGAACAATACCTTGATTTGGCTCAACTCATTAGTGACCAGATGCACTCAATAATAGTCCAAATTCCACTCAACAAGTCCTTTTATATGTCCTATTTATTCTATGCTATTACTTGTACAAGGCCTTGGTTGAGTTTGTGACCATTTGAGTCTCATGATGAAACTATCCAGGTTTATGATTACTATACTCAACTCCAATTGGAAAGGAGTTTCGGGAGTTTAAGAAGAGTAAATGATGTATTCACTATGAGGATGGTAAGAGAAATATGAGGAGATATAGGTTTGAGGGTTTCTCCAAAGGTTGTTCAACTAATTAATACATATGGCAACCATTTTATACAATTTTAGAGGTTCACATACATTAGGATTGGAGGATTTGATGGGCTCCATTATAAGTTGCCTAAGTATGGAGAAGATAAATTCGTTCTCATTGAAGTATGCATGTAGGTGGATTGAAGTATGCATGTAGGTGGTTGAGGTAAATAAAAGGTGCCAAGAAAGAAGAAAAGGTAGGTATCCAATTCCCTATTGGTCTTGGTTATTATTCCCATAAATCTATGTTTGATGCTCTTAATATTGAGAAATATTTAGTAAAGTTCTCCACACAATTTTATGAAAGGAAATCTCCCTTTGATAGTAAAAATTTCATTAAGGACAATCTACAACTAGGACCAGGTTTCTATCACATTCCACATTTGAAAGTCTATCAAGTAGACTATGCTAATAAATATGAATTCAAAAGAAGAAGTTGGATGAGGCTATCCTTGATACAAATTGTGTCTTTCACATTGAATTGAGATATCTCAAATATTGAAGATAATAAATTAGATTTGGTGGATCTAATTTTTATTAATCATGTACAGACACAACCAATTGTATCAATTAATTGGAGTGTAAAAGAGGTTGAAAGTATTGATGCCAACACTATAGTGGTAATTAAAAGAACTCTGGATTGGGTAGCCAAGAAGAATACGAAAAAATCTACCACATTTCCTCCAAGGTCTCAAGATACTCAGATCCAAGCAAAAAGAAGTCAAGCACAATTATATTCTACTTCATGACCATCTTCTTCTACTCAACAGACGATTTCAAGCGGGCAAGGGGATGGAAATTAAGATACTCTAGAGAAAGGAATCCTTGAGAAGACTTGTGAAGACACTACTCAAAGAAAAACTCAGAAAGAAAGGAGAAACAAGTAATAGAATAAGAGGTTGTAAATGTGCCTTCATCTCCATCTTAGGCAAGTGATTCTTCTTCTTCTCATGCTCCTAATTCTCCTCCATCAAATGCACCACAAAATTCACTACCTAGGGTTGGTCCTACTCCACCTTCTTC
The DNA here is from genome assembly GCA_007258455.2 of Sequoia sempervirens. Classification (NCBI taxonomy): domain Eukaryota; kingdom Viridiplantae; phylum Streptophyta; class Pinopsida; order Cupressales; family Cupressaceae; genus Sequoia; species Sequoia sempervirens. The sequence continues at coordinate 13,612 of VDFB02342417.1, forward strand.
CCCTCAAATGGAGATCTTTGATACTCCTCTTAGGAGAGCTCTGCATTTTACATCCCCTGGTACCAAATCTTTGACAACTTCTTCCTCTTCTTGGTTAGAGTAGACCCTCTCTGAAAAGAGAAAAATAGTTAGTTGAGCCTCCCTTCCAAAGGCCAAGAAATTAAAAAGTACATCTAGATTGATGGAGGACACGGGTACAAGAAATATGTATGTGGAAGTATCACATCCCTCTGTACAAAAGGATGTAGGGCAAGAAACTATTAGTGATTTCAACATCACTAAAATTAACTTGGGACCTTCTACTAGGGACAAGGATGTCCATAATTTTTAGGTGATAGCTACCAAACTTGTGGAGAGGATAGCCAAAGATAAAAAAAACTCGGGATGAATAGAAACATCATGTAACTATCTTAACCGATTTCTTGAGATCATTGATTGATCCCTCCACTCAACCAAACAGTTAGCTAAGCACTCCTTTTGACTCAAAATCATTTGTTGGGAAGGATACAATTAGAAAAATTCATAAATATAAGTCCTATGGCAAGATTATGGAAGATTGGGAGAAAGAAATTATGATTAAAGGGACTAGGTTTATCCAAGGGATCAAAAAAGTTTGTGATGACATTGAACTTTTGAGGAAAAATATTGATTTTGAAATCATGAGCACCAAACATGAAGAGTCCTTGTGACATCAAGTTGATAATGATTTGAAAGAGATAATTGATCTCAGAATAGACAAGCTGGTAACAGAGAAGATCCTGTCAAATATTGATGATGCTAGATGTATCATGTGGAAAAGAAGCATTGAATGGAAACTCACATTCTTGAAGTAGAATACCATAGAACATAACAAATTGATAAAGGAATGCAATCAAATTAGATCATATATTTAGAAAGTTTTGTTAAATATTGACATTTATTTGTGAAAAGAGAATAAAACAATAGATGAAGAAGTGGAGCCATTGAAAAATGAATTTAAGCAGGCAATGGAAGAGATATCTGATGAGCAATCATTATGTGAAAAGAACATAAGGAAGATAACTGCAATTCACTCTACTCTTGTACATTGTGATGGTCGCCAGTCACTTTTGCAACCAAATTGGATCAAATCAAAGGACATAAAGCTCTATAGAGATTGAGAACTAAGAATGTTTTCATTCCCCAAGATGGAAAAACACCAACAATGACTCAAGTATTTAAGAACTACAAAGCTAGGTGTGCAACCCGGTCATCACAAGAAAAGGATGCTTATGTTGCACCACCTCAATAGTCTCTCATGTCACTTTGTATTATTAGTTTCATGTTGTAAAAGAACGTTAAAGTCCTGAGAATTTCAAAGGACTCTTAACCTTTTATTTTTTAGTTACTTTCAATAAGCGGTTACTCTTATGAATGTATATATAAACTATGATGTCACTGAAAGAACTCTCTAAGAAAATTTTGAAAGGAAATAGATAAAGATAATTTAAACTTGAAGGCTACATGTCTACAGTTTTGGGTCAATGAATGAATGGAATCCATTATAATCTGTCTGTTGTGATTTGTTTCGTTCGTTATTACATTTTTATGTGTGTGAGAATCACTAGTACAAAAACAACAATAAACTATTAAAAAAACTACTAAAAACTGCTTATAAATGACTGAACTTGATCACATAACCATTAGTAGTTTATTTCCAGTCATATATAACGCAACCAGATTGATGAATAAACTATTTTTAGTCATTTATTGGTTGTTTTGATTGATCAATTTTGTAGTATATTTAGTCATTGATTTAGTCATTGGTTGTAATCTAGTCACTTATTTAGTCATTTTTTTTCATTTATATATTTAGTCGTTGATTTAGTCATTGATGTAATCTGGTCACTTATTTAGTCATTCTTTATTCACTAATATATTTAACTAGTCACTTATTTAGTTGTTGATTTAGTCATTAATTGCTATAATTTGGTCACTTATTTAGTTTTTTTTTATTCACTGATATATTTAGTCATTTATTGTTGTTAATTGGTCACTTATTTTGTCATTTTTATTCACTGATTTCTATACATTGGTAGTGTATTTAGTCATTAATTTTAATCATCATTTTGATCAATTTGGTAGTATATTTAGTCATTTTTATTCATTGATTTCACTAGTCATATATCTAGTCATATTTATTCACAGTTCACTGATTTCTATCAATTGGTAGTATATTTAGTCAATTTAATTATTAATTGATGTCAATTAGTAGTATATTTAGTCATTTTAATTGACTGATATTTGAGGATTTAAACATAAAACATAGAAATACACATCAATCATCAATTGCACACAATAAGATAGCCATTGAGAAGGAAAAATCGGTGAACTTTATTAATAAAAGAAAGGTGTTCTAGTTACAACTTAGAAATACTAGAGTATTACAATTGTTATTTTCAGTCACAAGACTAAAAATTTGAGTTACAATATTGCACACAAATGACTGCAAGAAAGAAAGTTCTCCAAAAATCTTTTGCAATGATGGAAACACATGCTTGAAGCCCTTGAATGTGAGCACATGCCCCTTTCATCTCTTAAAACTTCTACAACATGGGAAATCTTCCTAGAGCAAGTTGTAACGTGTAGAATCCAATGAGAGTGTTGATTGTTTCCCATATATGAAGCTCTCTCCTTCAATGTAGTCAACAATAACCCAGCTAGAATATTTCCTCCTTTATATGCAATGTGCCATCTGATATGAGCAATAGGATGCTGCCTTTTTTTCCATGAATGAAGTTGTGCCTCAATACAATCAACAAAATTATTATTAGTCTCAATTCAAAAAGAATAAAAGTGCATTGTATATTGCAAGTTTACAAAAGTAAGTCCAAACACAGCAAAAAGTTAAATCAATTAAAAAATTGTAGCCTTGTCAACAAATGCCTTAAACAGAGTGTTCAACATAGGCCTAAAATATACATATTGAACCCTTGATTTCAAAAACTTGTTCAAAATTTAAGAAAGGTGATACACTCAAATTATAGAATGAAGTTGACATATTATAGAATGAAGGCTATCAACACTAACCAAACTGGAACAACATTATCAACATAAATTTCCTGGAAACCAATCCCAAGAATGCCATCAGACTTGGACAACAAAAATGTCAACCATGGTTCATGTGTTGTCTTAGTAAAGACCTACACCATGAAAGAATCCATTTATACATAAATCCCAGATTAAGTTGATGAGAAAAGATCTTTGATATCCAACAGGGAAGCCTTAACATCCAAAATTTACTAACCTGATGTTTCACAACAAGTTTCCCAATTGTGACACCATCTTTACTTAAGAAATTGGATATTGATCAACTGTCGTATTGGATCTCACAAGATTCTCCTTCACAAACAACAAATGGTATATATTAATTGTTTAGAAACTTCCTTAATATCCCCATGTAAGTAGACTAAACTAAGTGAGATTGAGGGTTTGAAGTAGAGTACCATCTTCTTGGTATGTACTTGACTTTGATCATGACTTGTATCTTGAATGAAAATAGCAAGTTAGTTGCACTATAAAATCATTGTTAATCATTGTTACAAAAATAACCACAAAATACTCTTTAATTAAAATAATCCTTTGAGATATTTCAAGATAATATATTTCAATTAATTTCTAAGAGAGCTAATTTCACTATCCAAACAGTCGTCAATCTATTTACTGTATACAATTTCCTAGAATTCAAAATTTGAATGTAATGAAACTAACCATAATTACCAAAGATTTGACACCAAAATGTAGTACAAAATGAATTATTTGACAACAAATGTGTTTTGATAAACCAGATATACCCTTGATATATCAAGATTTAAATAACAAGGAAAGATCAAACTGGAGACAATAGGATAACATTCATTAATTCACTTCAACAAACAATTGAAACTAGAATTCGGCCACCAATTATAACTTCATTCTATTGATCTTCAGAGAGATTTTACAATACATTTCAAAATTTTGTCCTGACTAACATGTCAAAAAGTGTCTTTTCAGTTACCCACTTTTAACATAAATCAAAAAGTCTTAATTATCGTTGTTTACATAGGATTACGTAAAAGAAATTAAAGATGAGAAGTGAAGATAAATGATTAGATGTTGAAGTTCATAGCACTCGTAAGATACGGAAGTCCGTTACTCATCATAAGGTACCCATGATCATTCAAATCTGGCAAGGTCCTCTCTCCATGATAGTATCTACAAGGTTTTGTACTTCACTGCAAGGCCTATTCTTTTGGGGGAGCTAGATATATCTTCTCCCATTGGTGCACCGTGTAATCATGAGGAAATTTGTACTCCTAGATTTTTTTTGTGTTGTCCAAGTGACTCTTCCATCTACTGTCTAATAACCCTTTGCCATTCGTGATGAATTTTGAGTATCCAGCATCCAGTGCAATGATTCCATCCAAGGTTAAATTGAGCCGGTGAATATTTATGTCACCAACCTTTTATAAATTAGTGAGGCGATTGGGAACAATTTTTCTAAACTCATCTATCCAATCCTTGGATCCTTTCAGTTGATCATCGTCCCTTAGTATCTTAGGCATGAACCACTGCTTTAGTGTGTGAAATGAATCCATTCTTGCCTCGATCTTTTGGTCTTCTGCAGATATGTATTGAAATTCATCTATGACAATTCAAACCATTTTCTTAGTAGGCTTTAAAGCTATGGAGCATCAACACTCCTTTCTAAATTTTGCACAAATTCGTTAAGGTGTGATGTACAAGTTGCCATTTCTTGAATAAGGGGTCCAATATAGGTACATGAGTCTTTATATGATCAACTGCTTGTGAGAAGGAGACATAACATTCATACACACTTTCCAATTTCTCCATAATTAGTTTAATCCTATGCTCCAAGATCTATTCCAATACCCTAAGGGTTTTTCTCTATGCTCTTTCCTTTGTTTCTTCATTAAACTTTTTCAACTTCTCAATTTCTTGTTTTAGCACATTTAATTGTTCAACCGTGATTGCACTTGTATTAGTCTGGATGGTCAGGGGCTGGTATACTATTAATTTTGTGCTTTGGGAAGGACCCACTCCCTTCAATTGCTCTTTCAATTTCACATTTTCTATGAATAACATATTTACTTCATCATTCAAATCAGTTTGTGCTTTCTCATATTCTACCAATCTAAGCTCCATAGCTTTAACCGCATCCCTAGTAAATATTGTTGAGTGCATTGTCATAGTAGCTTCCTCTAATGCTAATGTGTCTTGAAGTGTCTTTACTATGGAAATCCCTCTCATTTCTTTTACAACATCAAGCAATCTTGGTTTTTTTGTTCTTTTTTGCTTTGTCCAAAAGGCTAGGGTTTCAAGTCTTGGATTGTAACCTATGCCACTCATTCCCTGATCTGAATTGAATTCAAAAACCAACATGGGATCTTCTTGGCTTCTTACTTGATCCAGTAAGAATGTCTTTTTTAACTCCATGCCAGGAATAATTAGTATATTACTTTCTAAGATCAATTTTCTTGCTTCTTGGGGGCTAACAGTAATTTCATTAACCCTAAGTTCTTCAAGAGTTTGGGAAACAATCTGGTCATGTTGTGACTCCTCAATGCCCATCTTATTAATTTGGAGTTTCTCCTAAAATTCTTTCATTTTCATCTTAAACAAAAAATCCTTAAACTCGAGAGTTTGAATAAATTCATCATCTTCACTAAATCTATGGGAAACAATCACCCTTTCATCATCATGCACTTCTTGATCATTATGCCCATGTACATCCACTCTTTCTTCTAGTTTGTGGGCATCGGTTGTAAGCTAAGGCAGTGGTTGATCAACTTCATCATCTTTAAAATTCAAAAGTACATCAGCTACCTCTTCAATATCCCCTACTCCTTCACTTATTTCATATACCACTAAGGGGGTCACTCCATGTGTCTTTTTCCTTTTAGGAATTGTTTGCTCAGGGGATGCTTCTGATTGTATTGTGGCAGTGTCTGGTAGGATCTTTGTGATTACAATACCACTTGGTTTTATGGGTAGCTTGGAGGGTTTTGAAGATTGATCCTCAAGTTTCTTTTTTGGTTCAACATATAATCTTTCAAAGTTGTCAATTATTGTGTTCATCCTTTTGATAGGATATTTTTCTTCAACATAGAATCCTTGGAATCCAGTGTCCCTTTTCTTCTTCTCCTCCTCAAGCCTCTTTATGATTTCCCACTTCATTTTCCTCTGAAAAACTTCATCAAGTGTAAAGCAATTTCTTATTACATCTTCTTCGTAATCCATTACATGGGTAATCCTTGCTTTAGTGAGAAGTGTCTGATTTATCAAATTAATATTCCCTTTAGGATCAAAGACCCTTTCTCCTTGTGACTTCAATGAATACCCCATCTTCAAATAGTTCTGCAGTTCTTCAAGAGTGTCGGACCCTATGGATGGCTCCTCACATTTAGTTAGGTCAAGGAGGAATGTCCCCTTTTTCTGTCTTTTCATAACATCCTACTCCATCCATAACATTTGCCACATAAATTCTAAAAATTCAATTCGAATAGAATTTTTTTAGGTAAAACATGTGGGGCTTGAGGACACCCATATACCCTTATTACTGTTTGGTCTGTTAAGAAGAACCAGTCATTGAAATTGTGAGTGTGTCCCTGCTCTGGCTTCAATGTTAAAGGTCTTAATACTTGCATGATTTTATTAGGAAATCTTGGTGAGATATGACCAAGAGAGGCCATGACCTTTACTACGAAATCATCATGAAATATTGCATAATCACTATTTTTACATCTATTATCCCAGATGTAATACAAGTTTTGTACAGGAAACCTATTCCCTTCATCATCAGTCATTCCCAAACACATTCTTTTAGTCCATTTGTTTATGTTTTGGTACAATATTAAATGACACAGCAAAGAGTATTTCCTAAAAGTGATGGGAGCTAAGTTCTCTCTTACTTGTAAAAATCCCTCATGTAGCCCTTTCTCAATTTTAGCAGCAAATTCATACTCAATGTTGACTTCGGGATTTTGTATCTTCATTGTCATCATCATGAGATAGGTTGGCATCCTCTCTTTAGCATCTATTCCAAGCACTTGGCACAAAGTGCAAAATAAGCTCTTTTGAAATATACTTGGAAGTCTTCTATGGCAAATGGCTCAATTTGGGAGAGGGAGATAGGTATCCTCCTATTGTTTACACCCCTTTTCATGTGTAAAGGAAGTTCATCACTCATGTAGGTTTTTCTTAATCTCCTATAATCCTCCTCACTTCTATCCAAGTCGATCTTAGTGATAGCTTGCTTGTTTAACATAAAATGCTCTATAATTGCTTCTTTAGTTAGCACCACTAATGGTGAACTATCTGGCATTCTTATAGTCCTAGTAGCCGAGTGATAATATTGTGCCAATACTTTAATAAACTCAACGTCTATGAAGACATTTGAGACTATCAATTTGGAAAAATCTAAGGTCCAAGGATTTGAAACTAGAATCTTGTCATCCCTTTTTTCATAGAAGTACCAAAATAGATCTCACCCTGAGATAGGGATAATTGGGTCTCTATATCCACAGGTTGTATCTCTAAACACCTTTTTGAATCCTTTGTCTACAGAATTAGGTAACACATCTAAAATGGATTGTTGCAAGTACTTCTTTTGGGTGGCATGATGAATAATTTACTCCTACTTGATTTCTTTAAGTGTCTACTTGTAGAAGCAAATTCAGTTCTTATATACTTGCTATAGAGGGTTTCTGTGAACTTACCCAGCAAAATAATAGTTGCAGAGTTTTCCCGCTTGAACTCCCTTGCCTCTAGTACGCTAAGTTGTGTGAATGATTGCCAAAATATCATCAAGTCCCAAGTAATATTTTCTATTGAGCTCATTCACCTCACTATTAATGTCAATTCGTGCAAAATATTTTAGAATCTTCCCATATTTTGAGTTTGAATACATGCCTTTGATCTTGGGAAATCAAACGGTGTAATCATTTAATGCTTGTACTACAGTACCGCTTTGTCATTTCAAGACCACTGTGGGGTAGCGTTAGCAGTACCACCACCCCAACCACACCCCTTTGGACGACAGGTTAATTCTAGCAGTTGAGTGACTATTCACTGCCATACCACTCTGTCATATCAAGACCGCTGTGAGGTAGTGCTATGGTAGGGTTAGCAGTACCCCCACCCATGCACACCCCTTTGGACTCCCACGGGACAACAAGTTAATTATAGTGGTTGAGTGATTGTTCACCGCCATACTGCAGTGTAACTATTTACCCCTTGTGGGGTTGTGGTTTACTTTAGTTGTTAACATGTTCTCACCGCCACCCTGTGGTATTCATATTTGGTTTCTGAGGTATTGTGGTAAGCATTTATACATTGAACTATATGTCCCGCCATCCCGTGCATACCTCTATTGACTACTGTGGTAGTGCGGTATTGGATTTTATTATGAATGCAGTATTTTAGATATCATTTTATTGAAAAGATTGAACAATTTTCTAATTTTGTAGTCTCTCATTTTTAGTTTTCACTGTTAGTCAGACCTAAGAGAACATTTCTTTATTTGTAATGGGGAGGCTTAGTTCACCTAATGTTATGATATCTATATGTATTATTAAATCACATATGTTCATTATATGTTTGTATCTAGAAAACATATAGGACATACAAGAAATTATATTCTAACTAAACAAAATTAATTTCAAATTTTCAACCAAAGTAAGAAAACTAAGAAGAATGATTGAACCTAACTTTAAATGCACTTCAAATCAACATTGAACATCTCAAGTTTTGTATACAATGTACCAACAAAATAATGATGATTAAATTTAGAAATGTATCAGTTAAACAACAGTGAATAAGCATACCTATACTCATATCTTTATTACATTCAATAATAAATTACACCATATAGATAACCAAAGTTTAGGTGACAAGCTAACCTCTTAAGGTGATAAAACATCATCATAATCATCTGCATTGCCAACAAGATCATAATCCTGATCATTCATGTCTACATTTGCTTGATTTTCTTCCTCATCCTCATATGTGATGTGCAATGCATTCTCTCTCCCAATCTCTTCATTGTTAATCAAAATGTCTTCTTCAAACACTCCATCATCGTCTTCATCCACTTCTTCGAATATTTCTTGTAAATTAACATATTGCCCATCAGGCATTATATCAACAACTTCCATGAATTTTGATTTTGAACAAGACTCTGTTTGAATGACATACGACCATCCTGGGCTTCTTACATCATCAATTAGAAATGATTGGTTAATTTGAAGAGGGGAAACATACGACTCATATATCTCTGATAAAAATTGTCTTGTATTTGCGCGTACAAATCCATACTCATCAAATTGTATTGCAGATGGTCAGATCCACTTACATTTTAACAATATAGGACTATTTTCACCATAGTCCACTAGAATAATTTGTTGGATGAATCCAACATAAAATTTCTTCTCAGTTTCATGAAGAAATTCAGCACTAACAACACAATCACAATTTATCTTTCCTTTGTCTTTTTCTTCCACTCTTAAATGACTACCATAGGCCCACATTCCACTGAAACACATAGCCCATAAATGTGGAGATTGTGAAAGCTCACTTTCCTCCTATGTTATATCTTGACCTTGTTTTACATCACTAACTGCATTAGCAATCCATTCTTAAAATTTTGAAAAAGAATCACCTCCAATCGAATCAGCATGACATCTACGCTTTTGAGGTCGATGTTGCATCCAAGCTTGATTGCCTTCTTCATATTTTCTACATAGAATATTAACGTACAAATAGTAAGATTGATAATATAAATGTGTAAATGCAATTGACTAAATAAATTATTGTGTAATTTTTTTTTTCCTACGCCACTTATCAAACGAAGATGTGTTTTGAAGAATATAGGCATGTATCACACTTCTTTCTTGATGTGATAGATTGAAGTGACATCCATTGCCTTCTAATACTTCACCTACAACTGTCTCTTCTTTGTCATTGTCCCATACATGTCGATTGACATTTTTAAAATCCTTCATATATTATGTGCAAAATCCCATGGCCTCTTGCATTGAATATCCCTCAGACATGCTTTATTTTGGTTTTTCCCTAGTATGAACATTTTTTTTCAAAACCTTCATATATCATTCTATAGGATACATCCATCTTGTTCTTATCGAGCCACAATGCTTTAGTTCATATTGTAGAAGTATCCAAAGATGCATAGAAATGTTAAAGATTGTTGGTGGAAATTATCGTTCCAATAGACAAAGGACTTCAACAACCTCCTCCCTCAAACTATCAAAGTTTGAAGGATCTAATATATGTAAACTCATTCTCTTTAATATTAGGCCCAACCTTATAACTACCAATCTTGGCCCTTTTCCAAACTTAATATATTTACCACATGGTGAAATATTCCTCCATTATGACATGATAGTCCTTGAGGCTTCTTAAGCCCGTTAATGTCAATTGCTTCTAATAGCCCACTTGCACATATCCAGGTGGGAAGCGAATTTGGAGACATCCAATTGTAGAATTGTGCGGGTATTTCACTTTTGTTAAACATAAGAAGCACTAGGTTTTCTATATTTTTCATCATCATATTTTTCAACCCAAAGATTTCGACTAATCTTTAGTTGTCGAAAGTCTTCACATGATGAAATAGTATTAAAAGCACCAAAAAGAGTTTTTATAATTGCATGACTGTATTTTTCTCGATTATGTAGAAAGTCAATGAGTATGCCTAATGGCTATATCCTTAAAGTATGGAAACTTATAGAATATGCAAAACCTTTTTACATCACTTTCATTACATGGATCTTATCTACTACCAACAATCCCATCATTTTCAATAAATGACATTCTATTTTGTCCATTCTCAACAATGTAATCACCTATTATTAGCAATGGTGCTTCACGATTCTCTTCTTGAACATTGAACCGTGTTTTTTGTTGACAATATGGATGATCCATTTTAAGGTAAGCATGATGTCCACAATAAAAACACTTACATAAACTTCTTGAGTGCCTCATAAAATCCTTAAAGTTTCAAGTAGAACATCCATGGTATCCATGAACAACTGAGACCGAGACAATGTATATCGCGGGGGGAAGATCAAGATCGCAAACAATAAGGAAGCTCTTAAAGTGAATTTGATTAATGAACATCCCTTAAGTTTAATTTCTTCAATTTCTTTCCACAATTCCATTAGCTCATCATATAATGGCTCTAGATAAGCATCGATTATGTCAGTCACCTTTTCTTTTTCTGGTATAATCAATGATAGCATTAAGAAAAATGGTTTAGTTGCTAACCATGGAGGCAAGTTATAATTTATTAAAAACTCACGGCCAAGTTGACCATTTAGTACTTTGATTTGAGAATGGGTTCACCCCATCTAGAGCCAAACCCAACCTTATATTAGGAGGATCTTGAGAAAAATTAGGCCATCTATTATCAAATTTCATCCACGTCTTCGAATCACGCACATGTCGTTATTTTCCATCAGTGCTCTTATTTTGGGCATGCCATTGCTCAACAATGTCTTTGCACCTATACATTCGTAGTAATCGTGGGATTACCAGAAAGTGGCAAAGAACCTTTCTAGGAACCATAGTTGATTTCAACCCTTGTCTATACCTCACTTCATGACATTTTGGACATTCACTCTCACTTGCAATATTCTTGTGAAATAATACACAACCATTCACACATGTGTGGATGTTTTCATACCCTAAGCCTAGCTTAGTGATTTCCTTTCTACATTGACTTCGTTTTGTTGGCAATGTGGAGTCAGGTGGTAACAACGAACTTAATAATGCTAATAACTAATCTACACTCTTATTTATCCAACCAAACACCATTTGCAAGTTAAGAATTTGAAGGATTGTTGTCAAATGACTTAACCTACAATTAGCATACACAAGCTTTGAAGCATCCTCCATCAACTTGGCCCAATCATCATTTAGACCCTCATTCAACATTCTATCAACTTCAAACCCTTCGTCTAACATTGTTTCTTCTTCATCTATGTTTGGTGCCACTTCATCTATGTTTGTTGCCTCTTCATATCTCACACTCTACCATTCTATCATATCTTCATAATAATTGGCATTCTGAGGGTTTATACGACTATGCCCATATCTTATCATATGTCAATAAATCTAACTTTTTTCCACCTTTCCACCAAGACAATAATTACATGGACATGGCTATTTGTCCATGTCCCTCTCATCGGCTATTCTCTCATCAAATGCATGGTATTGATCCCTAGTCAACCTTCGATGTTGATCCATTTGTAATGTTCTACACATAGCAAAAAAAAATTGTAGACTAAGAGACAAAAACTATTTTTTTTAATTGAAAGGCATTTCCATAGCAATAGAGTTATAGAGAGCAAATAAAATAGAGAGTTTAACTAATGAATTGTAAAAAATAGATTTTTGTAGTTTATATTCAAATTGTTGATTACATTGCATTGCACATCTTTCAAACTCAAAGCATTACTTCACATTGCATAACTAATAACTAGATGTTAATAGATGACAAAATGTAAAAAATTGTTGAATAAGAGACAAAAACTATTTTTTTAATTGAAAGGAATTTCCATAGCAATAGAGTTGTAAAGAGAAAATAAAATAGAGAGTTTAACTAATGAATTGTAAAAAATAGATTTTTGTAGTTTATATTCAAATTGTTGATTGCATTGCATTACACATCTTTCAAACTCAAAGCATTACTTCACATTGCATAACTAATAACTAGGAGCATTTGCTAATTGCATTTGCTTGTCCATGACATTCCACAGAGACCACATTTCTTTGAAGAGACATTTTTAAAAAGTCCTTGTCTATGCTACCACATTTTTCATACATGTCTACCAAAGCATTTTTATCAAGTAGTTCATTTTCCTTGTTGCTATGGCTAAAATCCTAAAACAATTGCTTTCGAACAAGCTATGTGGATGCTTGGAAAAAAAATTATCAAAGCATAATAGTAAGCAATAGCATAGACAAGGCAATGAGCTGAAGTTGAAATTATCTCAAAGAAATGTGGCCTCATGGTGATGGAATGCCATGACAATCATAACAATTCACTTGTCATGGCATTTTGTCATGGCATTCCATCACCATGAGATATTTCTTGAGGCATTTTTTCAAATTCATTGCCTTTCTAATGCTACCACATTTTAGGTACATGTCTACCAAAGCATTTTTATCAAACAATTCACTGCCATCTTTGCTGGCTAAAGCCTAGGTGATTTCAAAAAAGATATGGATGCTTGGAAAAAATCTATCAAAGCATAATAGTAAGAAACAAGCTATGGTCTCATAGCTTTTTTTTTTGGCACAAATATTAGCGTGATTTTATTTGCATTTTTTTGTAGGTTATAAACTCTTTTTTTTTGCAATTTTTCTATTTGAAATGGGGAAAAATATTTTTGGTAAGTTTTGTGCACTTTTTAATTGTAGGATTCTCCACGGTTAATTGAAAAGGTAATTACCGTGAGAAGAAATGGAAAATATGTAGAGCCTTTTGAATTATGCATGCTTTGTGCATGGCATCAAATCATTTAGCAAACCATTTTTTTCTTCCACGGGACAACATTTTTCTTGTGGAAAAGTTGACTAGATATGGCGCTCTTGTTTCATTTGACCACCCTCTCATGAAATATCATTCATATTATAATCTTTCACAATCTTATCATAGTAAAGGTGATTATGACACCATTGGCCACTACTACATGGCATCATTCAAGGAAAGCCAGAGGCCATAGGATTTTATGGATAGGTTCAATTGAAGCTAGGAGATCTTAAGAGTTCTCTCTCATGTTTTGAAAAGGTTCTGGAGGTCAACCCTGAGAATTGTGAGAGCTTAAAATTTGTAGGCAATATATATGCTCAGCAAGGGTAGGTAGAGAATGCTTTGGAAATTTTAAGAAAGGAAACTCGCATAGATCCATGTGATTCTCATGCATTTATCAAGATGGCTGAGTTATTAATATCGTCAGACCCCAGTGCAGCCTTAGATTATCTTAATATGCCAAAGTCTCTTTTGAAGAAGAGCAGAGATGAAGTACCCATTGAATTGATATAAGCTTAACATTGGAGTTTGCTTTTATTTTTAGCATGAACTGGGGTTGTCGCGGAGCATGGGCGTGGGAAATGATGTCCTGCCTCTACATAAATCTCTACGGTCAGTTTTGTGCATTTTTTACTTGTAGGATTCTCACAGTTAGTGAAAATGGTAGTGTTCATGAAGGAATGGAAAAGATGCATAGAGCCGTTGAATTATACCCATACTGTGCAATGGCATTGAATCATTTAGCAAACCATTGCTTCAACATGGGAAACATTTTCTTGTTGAATAGTTGACTGAGACAACTCTTGCTTCAACTAACCACCCTCTCATGAAATCTCATTCATATTATATAATCTTGCATGATCTTATCATAGTAAATGTGATTACTGATACTTGCTTCTACATGACTCGAGTCAAAATCGAGAGGCCACGGGATTTTGTGGATAGGTTCAGTGAAGTTGGGAGATCTTAAGAGTTCTCTCTCAAATTTTGAAAAGGTTTGGGAGGTCCACCCTAAGAGCTAGAGAGCTTAAAGTTGTAGGCCATATATATGCTCAGCAAGGCGAGGGAAAAGAAGGCTGGAAATTTTAGAAAGGCAACTTTTATAGATCCACATGATTCCCATGCATTTATCAAGATGTGTAAGTTATTAATATCGTTAGACCCTAGTGTACCCTTAGATTCTCTTAAGATGCCAAAGTCTCTTCTGAAGAAGAGAAAAAAAAAAGTACCCATTCAATTGTTAAACAACATTGTGGTTCTTCATTTTGAGAGTGATCAACTAGAGTTGGCTCAACAAACTTTTATGGAGGCATTAGAAAATGATTTTTTTCTTCTACATAAATCTTTGTGGTCAGTTTTGTGCATTTTTTACTTGTAGGATTCTCACAGTTAGTGAAAAATCTAGTGTTCATGAAGGAATGGAAAAGATGCATAGAGCCTTTGAATTATACCGTAATATGCAATTGCATTGAATCATTTAGAAAACCATTTTTTCTTCCTCTGATGCATTTTCTTGTGGAGCAGGTTGACTCGGACAACTCTTGTTTCAACTAACCACCCTCTCACAATCTCATTCATATTATAGTCCTTGATCTTATCATAGTAAAAGTGATTATAACACCACTAGCAGCTAATACATAACATCAATCAAGGAAAGCCGAGTACGGGATTTTGTGGATAGGTTCAATTGAAGGTAGGAGATCTTAAGAGTTCTCTCTCAAATTTTGAAAAGGTTTGGAGAGTCCACCACGAGCTGTGAGAACTTAAAGTTATGAAGCCATATATATGCTCAAGGGTAAGCGAGAGAAAGGCTTTGGAAATTCAGAAAGGAAATCACATAGATCCGTTGATGCCCATGCATTTATCAAGATGGGTGAGTTATTAATATCATCAGACCCCAGTGCAGCCTTACATTCTCTTAAGACAACAAAGTCTCTTCTGAAGAAGAGTAGAGAAGAAGTACCCACTCAATTGTTAAACAATATTGGGGTTCTTCATTTTGAACGTGATGAACTAGAGTTGGCTCAACAAACTTTTATGGAGGCATTAGGAAATGGCATTTGGGTTGAATTCATAAATAAAAGCCCCAATGCTAATTCTGCAGTTTTTCCTGTGCTCTTTAAGGATATGAAATTCTTCCATACACTAGAAGAAGGTTGTGTTTCACTTGAGTTACCATGGGATAAAGGCACAACACTATTTAATCTTGCTAGGTTGTTTGAACAGCTACATGATACTAAAAAAGAAAATCTTTTATACAGGCTAATATCGTTGAAGTTACCTGATTATGTGGATGCATATCTACATCTTGCAACCATGGCTCAGGCTCGGAATGAGATCCAACTAAGCCTAGAATTGATTGGGGATGCACTAAAGGTGGATAAAAACTCATCAAATGCTTTATCTATGCTTGGAAAAATGGAACTGAAAATAGATGACTGGCTTAAAGCAAAGAAACAATTAAAGTTGCACAAAGTGAATTAGATGCAAAGAATTCTTATGTTGACATTTCACTCAGAAATTGGAATTATTTTGCAACTTTTCACAATGAGAGGAGGGATCCAAAGGTGGAGGCACAACATCTTGAGAAGGCTAGAGAACTATATTGTAAAGTTATGACACAAAGACCAGGAAATGTTTATGTTGCAAATGGGGCAGCCATTATGCTAGTTCAAAGGGGTCAATTTTATATTGCAAAGGAAATTTTTACACAGGTACAAGAAGTTGCAGCAGGAAACATCTTTATTCAGATGCCTGATGTGTGGGTAAATCTAGCACATGTTTACTTTACACAAGGACAGTTTGTGCTTGTAGTGAAAATGTATCAAAATTGTTTGAGGAAATTCTATTTTGGCACTGACACCCAAATTTTATTATATTTAGCTCAAACACATTATGAAGCAAAATAGTGGCGAGATTGTAAAAGAACATTATTGAGAGCAGTAGATTGTAACTATTGTAAGTTGACAATCAGAAAGCTATAGATGTGTTTAATGTAATGAGGGTTTTGAACTATCTCTGAATTTGATGCAAATGGCATCCCCAAATCCGACTTCACTACAGAGGACCTCGTCGACCTCAAATTCATTGCAGCAAACTCTAAATTCCTTGCCCTTGCCCACCTTTTCAAAAGTCTCCAGGTCCTCTCCAAATCTTTCAATGCCAAGCTAACCTGCAACTAACGAATGAAGCAAGGAATATTTATGCAATGAACATGAATAAACATGAAGACACGCGCAATACATCATGCCAATAATTGGCCAAAATGTGTTTTTAGATTTTTTTCTAATTTGTATTTGGTGACTAACTATTTAGTCATTTTTTATTTTTGTGACTAAATATTTTTTTAGTCAATGACCAAATTAGTCATTTATTTACTCATTTATAGCCGAGTTGCAAAAAATTGGTAGAATTTAGTAATTTTTAGTTGTTGTGACTAAAATTTTTAGTCACCTAGCCATTTATTTTCTAAATTCTACTAGTGAATCATTCCTGGCATTTGATTTTTTCGAGTTTAGAATTATCTTTGGTTGATAAGTTTATTATTTTATGCTCTATGGAATACAATTAGTTCGTGTCCTAATTTTTTCTCACAAATTAAGTCTTTCTCAATAAAGATTTGTTGGTAGCATTTTATAGATCTTTGTTGATTCTATTATTTTGGCCTTTCCTACTTTTTGGTTAAAAACATACCCACATTAAAGTTTTAAAATTATACAAAAAATAACATATTTTTTTATCAGATGAGGGAGTTGTACCTTATAAAATTTAGAGGAAAATTATTTCACATAGAAAGGATTTACCTAACTATTGGTTAGTGATTATCTCTATGATTGAGAAATAGGGGAAAATTTGAGAATCTCAAATAGTGAATAATCCATTAATTAACAAGGTTTCAGGGATCAGGGAATTGGGGATTCGGGGAAATAGTGACCAAGGAATGGATTTAGGAGAAAATCTGAAAGTTTGAAAGACATATAAGACTTGGGATTTTGAAGACTTTTGGACTTTGGGGAACATGAAACCCCAAAACTCTGTTGAGCATTACTAAGGAAAAATTTTACCCTTCAAACTTCGGGGAATGGGGATGCTTAAAAGAGGTAGAAATGTAAGGGAAACCTTGAAAGTCCAAAAGGCTAATAAATTTGACACTTAGCCTTTGCACAAGGTTTCTAGGCAGGGTTTTAGGAGCAATAGGGAAGGCATGCATGGATGGACAACCCCAATACGTTGAAACTCCAAAAAACTCAACTCTTAGCTAAAATTTGGTTTTTTAACTTGGTTATTTGACTAGAACATGAAAGGGATGAGTAACAACATCTAGAGGCACAGTTTTAAGCAAAATATTCCATTTATAATCTTTTATATTGATTATCAGCATTGGGTCAAATATTACTTATGATACATAGAAAGAAAGGGACTTAAGCAAAAAATGGCATTACATATTTGAGTCTCAATAGAATGTAAGAGAGGGATTCATCACATGTCTTGGAATAATTAATATTATACCTCGTAATGAGTTACATCAAGGTATTGTCGGTTACTTATATTTAATAAAGTAGATCAAAACTTACCAACAAACCTATCTAAAATTATGTACTTAGGAAAATACACATTTTATTGAGCCTATCAATGGCCACACACATAGTAATCATGCCTATGCACATAAAAATAATTTCTCGTGGGCTCATGGGGATTGACAAATAAATAATGTCTCCATTTTAAAAAATTGGTTAAAATATAATTATTTATCATTATTTGGATATCTTCTAATTGATAAATTAATTTAACCTCTTAATGATAACAAATAGGTTTTCCACCTTGAAGCAATACAACACTCATAGTGTATGCACTTTCATATGTCTACCTCAAATAGATTTTGTATATTAGGAAGAAAAAGCATGTAGGAGAATGACTTATTTTGTACTTTATTATTTGACTATTGAGAAAAAGGAAGGAATAATATTCTCATAATCCGTGCAACCTCTAGAAAGTTCCTAGTTTTAGTAGCACTCTTTGGTATAGACCAATTTGTAATTGTTTCAATTTTAAATGGACCCATTTTTAGTTCTCCTCTTATCACATGCCCTTAAAAACTATTTTTTGTTTTTCCAAATTCACTTTTCTTAAGATTGAATAATTTTATTTTTCTTTTAACCTTTACAAGAATTATTTAATGTGGACAAGGTGTTCTTAAATTGTACAAAAAATAGGATGTCATCTGGATAGATTATCATAAAATTACATGTGAAATCTATTAAAACAACATTAATCGATCTCACAAAATTTGTGTGCACACTACTAAAACCAAAATGAAGTATTAACCATACATAAAGACCTTGCTTCATTTTGAAAGCAATCTTCCAAATCTTTTATTTTTTCATTCATATGTGATGATAACTAGATTGAAAGTCCAACTTATCATGTTTTAGTTGGTCCAACAAATTATCTATCCTTGGAAGATGATACCTATTCTAAATGGTGATTTAATTAAGATCTTTATAATTAATACAAATTCTCCAAAAACCATATTTCTTTCTCACCATCATCATCGATGACCCTCAAGGTGAAGTGCTAGGGAAAATAACTACTTTCTCTAAGAATTCATGAAGTTGCCTCTTGAACTCATTTCTCTTTAGTTGTGATTACTGAAACAATATGACATAAGATAGTGGAGATTCTAGCAGGATCTGAATATCTTGGTTCACCTCACTTCTTGTTGGAAATCATTTTAGCTATATGAACACTTCCTAAAAATATGAAAATTCATCATCCAAGCCTTTCAATTTAGAGTTAGTCATGGTAGAAATTCCCAATATCTTCTTTCTTGGTTTTTTGAGTTAACTTAATGGATTGATTAGATCTTACCATATCTACTCTATTTTTTATTTGGTGCCCTTTGATTATGTACTTAATCCCATCCTTAAACCATATATATTAATGCGTTTACACTAGTTTTATTAATTGTAACTTGAAAGTAAGAAAGCTTTTCCATCTCCTCAAGTTCATGTTTACCCAGAGTGGTCATGCATCCAAGTTTGTTATCTATATCCAAACTATCCTTTATTTTAATGCTATCATCTTTGATGAGTAACATAGATTTCGTAGTTCCATCAATTTCTTTTCCCTTGTTCTTATTTTTAGGATGTAGTTTAAAATGGATCTTCCAACATTTTAAATCCACATGCCAATCTATTTTACAATGTTTTCAATTAGTTTTTGTCATTTTTATCCTATTTTACACACCAATATTATTTTTCTTTGTTTTCCAATTAACCTTGTTTTTACCATTGTATTTGGAATATTCACATTCATACCTCTTCCTCACCTTTATGTAGTAATCTTGGACACATGCCTCACCCAAGACCTTTGGATTGGGAGTGAATACTCTCATTCAAATGTGGGAAAGTAGTCTACTAAGATGCTTCCTCACCATGTCCTCATCTAAATCCACACCATTCACCATGGTTTTCCAATAGAATTTTATAGTGTAATCTTACACACTTTGACCACTTTGTTGTTTATAGTAAATCTATTTAATATTTTGATCTACCTTATCTTCTATGGGATTGAAATTTATATGGATCGATTCCTTAAATTCTTCACATTTTTAAGCATTAGGTTTGTTTCTCTTTTCACAATTAGCAACATAGTTTTCCAATGTGCCACACTTACTTTATGCACACTAAAATACACTTTAAGTTGATTAGTCTATACATCCAATAATTTTATATTTATTTTTCCATAAAAATATTTAATTTCTTCTTTTGTTTCTAATTTTAATGAACATATGTTCTCTTCTTTATCCTTATTTGTTCTTTTAAGAAATATTCTTTTGCAATCTCATCTTCATCAATTCCAACTTTTAATCAAGTTCCTTAACTAAGTCACCTATAGGAGCTTGTTCTTGTAACATAAATTAATTTGTTTTCTAGCTAAATTCTCTTGTTGTCCCAACCATTTTTTATTTTGGGTGATGCCTTTAACATGAACTTTAAGTTTATTTTCTCTTGCCATGGCTATCTTTTGCTGACAAAAACTTCCAAAAACCCCACAAAATCAAACCAATTTGATACCAAAAAATAATTTTAAACTCTTAAATTAGAATTCAAGAATAAAAAATTTCATTCAAATAAATGAAGCTTTCTTTTATAGAAATAAATTTTGTGAGCAAAAGAATAATTTAACTATCAAACAAAACTTAGATTTTATCTTAGAAACCCCCAACATGGATGAAAACTATGTTCTACAATAGTGGGAAATGGCCTTGCTACCTTCTTTATTATCTTAGTAAGATATATACAACATGTGGGAGTTCACATTTGTCCCTCTAATTTTTTGTATCTTCTCTAATAAGCAAAAAACTCTATAAAAAATATTTCTCCTATCCTCCAATTACCAAAAAAATGCTTTAAATTCAAGTTACAACTCCCTTCTATAAATTTCTATGAGTAACAAGGTTTTCTTAGGCCCTAGAAGAATTCTTGCACACAAATAGCTAAAATATTGATTGTTTAGTTCAAATTATAAATTTTAAGTGCTCATTGTTAGTGGACACTACCATAATTGTGATCGCAACTAGGTCACTACCATGATTGTGGTCCTAGCTACTTTTGTTTTCTTGTTATTTTTTAGTTGTAAATTCATCTCTATACCTACATTCAATTTACTATTCATATTTATGTTTCTCATACATTTTCTAGATCCAATATGTCTGTAGAAAATAAATTTAACTTAATTTAAAAACCTAGATAAATAAAAACTAAGTTTATAAACATGTATCTAAACCTAGATAAACGAAATAACTAAAATAAAAGGATATCTTTAAGTAGGATAAGAAGAGACTATTTTGACTGTGACAAAGGATTGGTACCTAAAATTTGAATTTGGATTTAAAAGAAGCAAACTAAGATGATTATACTCTATGAAATCTAGAACTTCATATGATCCTAGAACTTCGTATGCAACTTTAAACTTAGAGATTTTGGATCTTTTGTACCTACAATAAATGTTTGTATGTACTTGCATTTACAAATAGAAAACCTGGTGGTGCTAAAAAATTCTATTGGATTTTGCTATGCTAGGAAAAAGAAGTTGGTTTTCTTCCTTGCTCGTTAGCCAAATGCTGTTTGTCGATTCAATGGTTATGATAAAATTTAGAAGAAACATCAAATGTGTAGGTAGAAAATGTATAAATAAATGGCAATAATGTAATATAATGTTTTTGAGCAAAAGGTGTAGAGCACCTGAACTACTTGTATTAAATTAATAGAAA
>VDFB02342418.1:0-14971 GCA_007258455.2 Sequoia sempervirens
GGAAGAAAGATTGAAGTTATGTATTGAGTCTAATCAGGTACCAGTTGATAAAGGAAGATACCAGAGACTTGTAGGAAGATTGATGTACTTAGCACACACAAGGCCGGACCTTGCCTATGCATTGAGTATTGTTAGCTAGTTTATGCATAATCCTGGAGAGCAACATATGAATGCAATTATGCGCATTTTGAGGTATTTGAAGTCTGCTCCTGGAAAAGGAATTTTATTCACTAAAAGGGAGGATTATCAAAATGTTGATGCATATACTGATGCTGACTGGGCTGGAGCAGTAGATGACAGGCGTTCTACCTCAGGTTATTTCACCTTTGTAGGAGGTAATCTTGTTACATGGAGAAGCAAAAAATAGAATGTTGTTGCACGATCAAGTGCAGAGGCAGAATTTAGAGGTATGGCACTTGGAGTATGTGAAGCGTTGTGGCTAAGACTTCTCCTAATAGATTTGGGCTATCCGCCTAGGCGGCCAATTCAACTATATTGTGACAATAAAGCAGCTTGTGATATTGCTCATAATCCGGTTCAACATGATCGTACAAAGCATGTGGAGGTAGACAGATTCTTCATTAAAGAGAAGTTAGATGAGAAGATTGTGGAGCTGCCTACGATTCGATCAGAGGATCAGTTGGCTGATATTCTCACCAAAGCAGTTTCAAGTCGAGTGTTCTCGACATTTTTGGGCAAGTTGGGCATGTGTGACATCTATGCACCAACTTGAGGGGGAGTGTTGCGATATTCTTTCTGATTTTTCCTTAACTGTTTTCTATTTTCGGATACTTTCCTATCCTGTAGATTGTGTAGCTGTATGGATAACGCACACAACATGATTGTAGGATCTCGAGATGTATATGAACCTGTACATTCATTGTAAATAATAAGAATGAAAAAATATTCTTCTCTCAAGCTTCTGTTTTAAGTCATAGTTCTTATTTGGTGCTATTTGGCCGGTCCGGCCATTGCACAAGGTAATCCTGAATGGTGTGGGTCGCACAATGTAAGTTACCCATTTTGGATATACAACTCAAGTTATGGATACCCCGGTTTTCAGATCAAGTGCATGGAGAAGAAGAATGGGAATTCAAGCGGGGAGCACGGTCTATTTCTTGGTGTTGTTGTAAATGCTACTGTAACGCATTTTGAGATCCTGGATATCAATTATACGGGCACTCTGATAATAAATTCCACTTCTCTAAAAGCCATGTCGTGTAATGAAGCAGATGATGCCTCTATCAGTTTCGAGTTACCTCCGGATGGCCCCTTCACCATCTCATGTTTCAACAAATTCGTGGTCATTGGTTGCAGATCAAAGGGTTCATTCACACTTAATAAAACGGACAGTGCTGCAGGAGGTTCTTGTAAATCTGCATGTCTAGAACAATATGATCCCATATACTGCAACTACTATGGGTGTTGTGAAGCCGGTATTCCAGGAAATAAGAGGCTGATAAATTTCACTGGAGGGGGTATTTCCTATAAGGATTTTCCAGGCGTGTGCGGGTTCTCCACTATTCTTGATCCACCCACTTGGGACATACTGAAAGGCGAACGTGGCAAGTTCGCCAGGGGTTATTACGGCCTCCGCCTCATGTGGGGCATCGGCCATGAGAATTGCTTGACGGCCAAAGGAACATCCAATTACTCTTGCGCCCCGGAAGCCGAATGCATAGACTCTCCAACAGGGGACAGCCACTCGTGCAGATGTGTTCCAGGCTACGAAGGGACTGGTTACTCTAACGGCACCGGTTGCACAGGTAGAATCTGGACGTCTTATATTTTCTTTTATCATCACTGCCTTTTAGATTTCTTTCACTCTTTGACGATGAAAATGGATGTGCAGATGTTAATGAATGCAATCGCACAGACCTGAATCAGTGCGTTGAACCATTGCAGGGGGGTGTATGTCGTAATTTGCCTGGTTCATACACTTGTTCATGTGCAAGGGACTATAGCGGAGACGGCTATCAAAACGGGACAAGATGCCAGATGCCGAGCTCAAATAACTCCGTCATTAAACATGCAACGATAGGTAACCATGCGTCATGTCTCTGTGTTTCGAACTTCATATTTATAAAAGTTATGGTTAGTAAAAATTTCTCTGTTTTCTGATTCGGCAGGCTCTGTTTTTTCATTCATGGGAGTTTCGTTGGTAACGTGTGGATTATCTTGGTGGGTGAAGAGGTGCCAGTTGAAACATGTTGGGGACAAGAATTTTGTTGAGAATGGTGGTATTGAGCTGGAGCAACGCATTGCTTCCATGGGAGGCAGAAAGAGCCTTCGAATGTTTTCTGAAAAGGAGTTAGAAATAGCTTCCAACAATTACAAAACTGAGTTAGGAAGAGGCGGCTTTGCAACCGTGTACAAAGGAATTCTCTCAGACGGCATGCCAGTGGCGATCAAAAAGCCCAAAGCATTTTCCGCTGAGTTCATTAATGAAATTGTCATTTTATCGCACACCAATCACAGAAACGTGGTAAAATTGATTGGTTGTTGCCTTCGTACTCAACTTCCATTGCTTGTCTACGAATTTGTGCCAAATGGGACACTCTTTCAACATCTGCAGTCCCCAGATCTGCACTTGCCCTGGGAAAGGAGGCGGCAGATTGCCATAGAGACGGGAGAGGGAATAGCATACATGCATCGTGAAGCTTCTCAGCCCATTTTTCATCGTGACATAAAATCCTTGAATATTCTCCTGGATGATACATTTACTCCAAAAGTGGCAGACTTCGGTATTTCACGTCTGCGACCTTCTGATGAAATGCATCTCAGCACCATTTATCCCTCTGGCACACCAGGTTATGTAGATCCCGAGTTCGTGAAAAGCAACCAGTTTACTGAAAAGAGTGATGTTTATAGCTTTGGTGTAGTTTTGGTGGAGCTTCTCACTGGTCTACAACCCGTGTTGTCTCGGCAAGACGAGATGTACACTTTAAGTAGCCATCTCATATCTGCAATTGATGGTGGAAGCTTAGCCCAAATCTTAGATCCCACAGTAGTGAATGAAGAAAACCAAGTACAGATGGAGAATATGGCAAAGCTTGCCAAGGCATGTTTGCAAGAGGAAGGGCGGGCAAGGCCGTCGATGAGAGAGGTAGTGGAGGAGCTTATTTGGATAAGAGCAGCTGCAAAACAGGCAGGACTTTTAAATAGGGATGTGAGTCTCCCTGGGCAGAAGGCAACTCTCAAGCATTACGGCGGGCAAGTCCCCGGTGAGACTACTTCATGGGATTATCACACTTCTCTCCCTCAGATTGCTTTTGAGGACCCTTCCACTTCGTTGATTCAGATGTCAAATATGCATGTAATTAATCAAGATAAATACAACGTTATGGAGTAGGCGCGCTCTCTTATGCTTTTCCATCTTTCCAACTTTCAAAGCAGGGTTATAATATAGAGGACTGTGTTCTATAATATTTTTTTGTTGTTGTTAGTTACCGTCTCTATGTACTCTCTCTTTTCACAAAACATCTTTAAATAAAATCTCTTTCAAAGGTAGACCCTGAATTTCTTCAGTATTTTTTAAAATAAAAAATAAATATATTTGAATATTTTATAATTTATATTTATTCTGAGAAAAATAAATCATATAAGTTAATTAAAGGATATATATTTAGAGCCCGTGATCCTAACTCTAATCATATAAGTTAATTAAAGGAAATAGAAGGATGTACACTTTTAGTTAGATTGTAATAGTAGGAAATAGAAGTTAGGTGAAAAATCAGTTAGTTATACTACTTGATTTTTAAGAATATTTTAGATGAATATTTGTAAATCTATAATTAAATGTTATTTTACTATGATCCATTTATGCAATTGTATACTTGACCTTTGCAATATATGGATCTAATCTCTATTAATTTAGTTGTTTAGAGCCCGTGATCCTAACTCTTTATTTTCATATTAAGTGTTATTGATAAAATCTTGGATGCATATGCTTTGTGAGTCATCCCATTAGATTATTTTATCTATTTCATATGTGTGTAAAGTGGTAGTTCTCTTGAATGCAATTAATTTGAATTAAGAGCTTAGAAAAGAAGAAAAATCATTGATGAAATATGGTGTCTTTCATATTGCTTGAAGGAGGTTGCTCCCTTAAATAGGCTATTGATATTTTGTAATGTGATTTTGTAATTTCAATACAGTGTTAATTTTTTAAATTTCATTTATAATAGAAAATCCTTATATTAATTTTATTAGATAATCTTTTTTATGGGAAGGATGATAACATCTAGTATTAGATTGGGGCGAGGGGCCTAGCTCGATTAGCTAAAACATCCTGATGCAGGTAATAGGTCACGCGGTCTAGTCTCCCCCTAAACCTGTGGTACCAAAGGGTGTGTCGCACCAATGCCACCAGTCACGTGAAAAAACTTTATCAGGTGCATTGTAGTTTATAGGGAGATAAATACCTGACTGATTCCTATAGTCTAAAAACAAAACAAAAAAATCTAATATTAGACCTCTTTTTAGAGCCATGCTTGATAGCAATATCAAAGATTTACAATTTTATATGCATATTTTTCATATTATCTTACACCACCCACTTGGTATGTTATTGATAAAAATGTGGCTATAGAAATGTGGATGTTAAAACCATTTTGCACAAAAATTGCCAGTTCTATATTTTTGTTACCAATAGTTTATTTTTGGTCTTAGGCTAGAAACATTGTATTAGGGGTTCCTAGTATCCTTTTAAATGTTTTTTTTTAAGCTAGGGTAGATTCCCCATAAAGGACCTAATGAAGTGAGGAATAATTAAACTCCAATACCTAAACCCCAAAAAATAGATGTATATGTTATGCTTACTTTTTTAACCATGGACATACACCATAACAAAACAAAGTTATAAAATTTATTTATTTGTAGTATCTATTGTAAAATTAATGCAATATGTGCACTCATTGGCATTATCATATATAATTCCACCTAGTGTTGAAAATGTGTGAAAGAACATGCGTGTGTGCACTCATGAAGATAAGGGTGAAAAAAAAAAGGATGTTACAAGTGACATTCATTTCAAAAGTAGATGTATGATTGTAGTGTAGAAAAATGTATCCCTTTTCTCACTTGTTTGGGCCCTCCTAGTTAAAATGGACTTCATTGTGCCTTAATTTAGTGTTGTAAAATGTATTTATTTACACTTTCACACTCATTTAGGGCTCCCTTCCTTAACTAAGCTTAATTAGGCCTTAATAAGCCCTTTAATTCATTTAAAATGCAGTGCCTCTTAGTTTGCTTTGGTTTTGGACAGTGACTTAGATGTATTTGGACTTTATGATACTGTTTGATGACACTTGGATATTGTGATACTTTGATTCTTAGTATGATGATACTCAATGACACTTTTATATCCGATGTTTTATGTTTATATCATGGTGAGCAAATTAGTTTAATTGTTTATGTGAGTTATTGATATGAAGATTATGTGTTCATTGGATCTATATTCCATCATGATTTGATATTTGTTATTGTGTGCTAATGTATTAGTGAAGGGAAACATGGTCGTATCACTCGCTTGCAAGTGGTCTGTGACACTATGATTTTCCCTTCATGGTGTGATTGACTTTTTTCCCTATGCACATGTTCAACCATGTGATTTGTTGTAGGTTGCATGTACTAGGCATTGACTCCACTTGAATTTCTTGGTTTGAGCATGCCTTAATCCCAATGGAGGTTGTTGATTCAGAGGTACCATCAGGTCCCCGATGTTGAACCATCAACCTTGTTGGGAATGAGTACTCGTGTGTCACATCTTATCTGTAAGGTCAATTCGAGTTGTGTTGTCAATTTTATTGTCATTTTGCTTTTGCTTCACCTGCAATCTAGTTTTGCTTGATAGTATGTTCTTGGAGTAATGTTCATGATTGTGCCTTTGTTTGATTATTTCGTTAATATATATTATCAAAAAATTAAAAGGCTTTGGATCAATTAAACAAAACCTTTTATATAGTTTATATCTTGATTAAATAAAATTGATTAAGGTCCTTATTTGATTTTAATAAATTATGTTAGAGTAATAAGTTATTTCACTTAATTAATTTAATCATATTGTTTAATTAATTAAGTCACTTATCACTTTAGATTTACTTAAGCTAAACTTAGGCAATTAATAATTAATTATTTATTAATTATTAAGTGTGCACACTAGGGTTTGATCTCCTTTCTTAAGGATTGATCTAATTGTAATTATTTATTCTCTTAATGCATTTTTTAGCTTGAGGCTTGTAGAGCATCTTTGTTGTTTTGTACATCTTTCTTTCTTTGTGATAGGTTATTACTTGCAGGTCTTCACTAGGGTCTATGAGGTTTGTTTAACAACTTCAACATGGTATCATATCTTTAGATCTGCAACTTCCTATTCATCTTTTGAAGGATATTTCCTTCTAATGATTTATTAAGTGCAAGGGTTTCAAGCCAGGCATCTTTTTACAAGATTTGGGGGTAGCAAATTTTTTCGTGCATCTAGAGTGAAATGGGCATCACCGTTGCGTCTAGAATAGTTGAAAACCTTAAGATTGTCTATTGTTTTGCTCAAATACAAGCAGTTGCAACTGTAGACACTTAAAAATGACCTACACCTACAAGCTTCATTTTTCATCTTTCATCCTAGCATAATTATGACATTTTAATTATGTCCTTGGTCCACATTCGACTATTAATTAAATAATTCATAATTATTTAATTAATTCATATCTCTTTTATTCTTCATGATTATTAAATAAATATATTTTATTTATTTATTTAATACGTCTTTAATCATCTAAATTTTCCCACAATTAAATAAATTTCTTAATTTATTTAATTACATTCATTCATTTATGTCTTCTTGATTATTAAATAAATCAATTTTATTTATTTAATTATTGGTGATAATCTTCTAAATTAAACGATTGTCTTTAATTATTCAATTTCTAAATTTAACATTTTCCTCATTTTAAATAAATCAAATTATTTAAAATGATATCACATTCTTAACTGTCAGTTCATTTTGGTAAATAATCTAAAAATTGATTATTTATTATCACATAATATCCATATTTTGAATTAATTTAATTCAAAAAGACAATCTTCTTCCAAAAATCAAGTAATTAAGAAAATTCTCGATTTTCCAAATCTGTTTTTTCAGTTCAACCTTTATCCTCTTGATTTTTCAAATCTTACAAATCAACTAGTCTTTATCTTCTTGATTTTTGAAAATATTTATCTTTTTGATTAATTGTCACATGAAATCTTGACCATTGATTTTAGGTTTTATCAACTTTCAATCTCATTTGTTTGTCCAAAATTGAAGTTTCTATAAAATGTCAATTTTCCTCACATTTTCGACTACTTACGCTTATACTTACATATCGCAACATTTATTTGCATACTTGATTTCATTAAGTCTTAGCATTTCTTGGCATAGTCATTGGTTATAGTCATAGGCACAGTCATCAAATCCTTCAAATCTTGTTCAAGACATTGGCATAGTCAAAGATTGCTCAAACATTTGATCTGAGGGCAACATTTGTAGCAAGTTATAAGGTGTTATGGAGGTGAATCATGGAAGCTTTGTAGGCGATATGGTATAATTGTTTCATTTGTGTTTAGCTTTCATTGTACTTGGTAGATTCTTTAGGTTTTGTTTATCATTAATCTAATCATGCTCTAACATACCTAAAATTTAACCCATTGATACATTTTTCATAGTGTAGCATGTCGTATTGTGACAATAATGAATGTAATTTTTTTTTAAGGGAACGACAAATCTGGGCCCTATTTTTCTTGATTTTTGTGCACAAGTACAAGGTGTAAAATTTTGGTATTTCAAAAAAAATTCCACTAATAAGAAAAAATACATTTAGGTATTTTTTTAATATTTTTTACCTCCAAAAAAAATAAAAAATCAGTTGTTTTTTTGAAAAATCAAATCAAAAAAGTGAAATCAAAAAAATTGTTTTTGATATAAAAGAAACAAATAAAGAAAAGTAAAATACTTTTTTGTAGGGTATGATAGTACCCTACGTAATATTTTGTAGGCATACCTATCCCATTCCTATGGTGGACCCCACAAAGTTGAAGAGCCGACACATGTAAAAAGTTGGCTGGTCTTTACCCATTGTCGCAAAGTCAAGCTAACCAAAAAACTCTATTGATTTGATTGAAAGCAACAACGCATGCAAAATAGCTAACACAGATCTCAACTAGTGGTGAAATCAAATCCAACTTCCCATAAATACTCTAGCAGTTCATCAAAATCCCACAATCACAAATGCAACCAGGCAATGTAGGTACAAGTAATATTCCCTATCAAAATGCATATTCTGCAACCCTACACGATTCCCAACAACTTTTAAATTTTCCTTGCAGAGGATTTTTTCCATTCACTTCCAGTAGGATGTCAAATTTAATGTCCTGACGTGTTGATGTCAACATGACATCATCAAACGTATGACCACTCAGCCCCCCTCCTAACCCCAGTTTTTCATAAAGGAGCTATTTGTTTTCTTTTTGGCATAACTTGGGCATACAGTGTCGAAATCAACCAAACAAGATATCGTTGGAAAGTTGGTTATGTAAAATTTCTAGTGGTATAGGTCTCATCATCAGATTTTTCTAGTGGTTCTTGTTATTCTTAGTCAAATTCAAATCTTCATTTTGCGCTTCTAAGCTCATAACTCTTTTCTTGTATCTTCAATTTTCATAATCCAAGCAACATTGGAAAGGTATTTTAGAGCTCTTCATATCTATACATGCACTTTTTCCATAATATTCCCTCGCTATATTTTATTCAATATTTTTTTCTTTCACACTTTACTTAATTACTTGGATGTCTTTGCACTTGGAAAGGATATTTTTATGTGAGATGACATCATTTGATCTGCTTTATATGTACTGAGATCATTAGTCTCTAATTTTTTCTTTTAGGTGAGTATCAAGGGTTTTTCTACTCACCCTTCAGTTGTAATCTTGGAATGGGATAATTATGAGTCATGGGAAAAGGGAATACATACACATTGTAGGTGGATTAATATTTTTCCTCATTTATATGACCTCATACCTGAACCAAACACACTAGGGAGAAAAATAGCTTGGGATATCATTAGATATCATTTAGTAGGACTTATATGTTCTAGTGTTGATTTTGACACTATGTGTGTTGTATCGTACACTGATTGTCCCCACACACTTTGGACTCATCTTTGGGAGATCCATGGAGACCCCAATATTTCTCCATACCTAGAGGATCCTACTTCAGATTGTCTCTTATCCATGGCTACTACAACTTGTATACCTATTGATGATGACACTTTAGAGGAGCTTGAGTATATCGTAGGTCTTGCATGTTTTGATGGTTCAAAGACTTGCATTCATGTTCACAATCTTCTAATTGAGACTACATCAACATCTCATATTGTTCTTAATCAATTTGACATCACCACATTCTAGGCCCCTATTGATTTAGTGCAGCAAGACATCATCCATCTTCTAGACACAACTACTTGGGATTCATATCTGGCAAACAAAACATCCTTGTTTGTAGAGTCCTATATTGTAGATCTGGAGGATTACTTTGAGGAAATTCATATCCTCTTTGTTGAAAACTACATCATAGCTGTTGGCCCACCATTATCAGTGAATTCAAATGTTGTATTTCAGGAGTATTTGCATCAATTTGGATTTGGCATCATTTGTTTCAGTTCAAACATGGAGATTCTTCAACATCCTATCATGGCAGACATCTTGAGACATTTTGGTTCATCACTCTTCATAAGGTTTCTTTGGCATTATCCTTTGGATCCATTTCTTCCCAATGGGAGGAATGTTATTTTTCACTTCAGGATATTCTTTCTAGATTCTACATTGGGCATCCACCATTGCGACAAGAGTTTCTTCATTATGAGGGGGCCTTGTAGTCATTTTCTATCTCTCCTATGGAGACCATTGTATATGTAATTATGTGATAGAATTTTTCTTTGGCGGGTATCATGTAATCCACCTTCTATCCTTCTTCTATTAGTGCATTACATTCTTTTCTTTTCTCTCTTTTAGAAGGGAGTTTTATTCCCATGTAGTTTTCTCCCTTTTTCCAGTTATGAGAGTTTCATTTATGTACATGGGTATCTGATCAAGCCTTGTTGCCTGGATCCATCTTTGTTTTCATGCATCTTTTCCTTAGTATTTTAGCTACTCCCTATGTTCATATTAAGAGGTAGTGTTAGAGTAATAATTTATTTCACTTAATTAATTTAATCATATTGGTTAATTAATTAAGTCACTTATCACTTTATATTTACTTAAGCTAAAATTAGGCACATTAATAATTATTTATTTATTAATTATTAAGTGTGCACACTAGGGTATCATTTTAGGGTTTGATCTCTTTTCTTAAGGATTGATCTAATTGTAATTATCCATTCTTCTAACGCATTTTTCAGCTTGAGGCTTACAGAGCATCTTTGTTGTTTTGTACATATTTCTTTCTTTGTGATAGGTTATTGCTTGTAGGTGTTCGCTGGGGTCTATGAGGTTGGTTTATCAACTCCAAAAAATTAAACTTTATGATTTAAAATGAAATATTTAAATAAATATATCAATTTAATGGGATTATGCAAGCAAATTATATGAGAAATTAAATTAATAAACTAAATATAATAAAATTATAAAATAAAAACAAGTGGAGAAAATTGTGGATAGTGGGAAAAATATAAAAGAAAATGAATTAATTACCTTTGGGAGGTGAAATGTAATTACAAATGAAGAAATTAATATGGTAGTGGAAGTTAACTAATAGAGGGGATTTTTTATTATTTTCCCTAAAACTAATTTGTATTTGGTTTCAGGGAGTTTCTTGTTTTGGAAATTGGTTTCTCTGGTTCTTGAAAATCTTCTTAGGGTTTTGGAAATTTTGGACTTGGGGGATTGTAGTGTTGGGAAAATTCTAAAGAAATTTGTGGCTGCAAATTGGAGAAGCAACCTGAACCAACAATTTAAGGAATGTCTAAGGACTACTCTTGCACTATTAGGATCTTTCACCTAAAAGGAGAGAGATAAACCTCCAAAATTGTGGTGGTTCATTTAAATTAGGAAATGTATGATGTGAGTATGACTAAATGCAACTAAGCAATATAATTGACTAATTGTGAATGCAAAATCTAAGAAATATGAAATGTTTGAAAACACAATGTGACATGAAAAAAATGCAATAGAGAAGTAAACTACTACGAACAAATTAAATGGGTCGCCGGGTATATATGCAGGGATCATGATGGGCCAAAAAATTGTAATATGATTAGATATAGTGGTGACGACTTTTAACCCAAAATTGATGAAATGAAAAGGGTTTTAAAGGGAGATTATAATGCTCCACCAATCTAAGTATATACTTTACTTTGAATTTGTAAATATTTTATTCATTTTCTATTCAAATTATGACTAAAGATCCTAGTGGTAGTATTCAACATCATATCTTTCATTGGTATCACATTTTTGAATCTAAAAAGATGCATCACATTCTATACTTCACTATAGGATTCACTTGAATTTCATGAATTTTGACCAAAATTAAGGTAATTAGGACATACAAGTTTTATATTTTTTAAAAGTTGTAATAAAAATTTAATTAATTATTTAGCAGAACAAATTACAAAAAAATATGCATCACATTAGGACATGAGTCCTCTACTTATATCTAAAATATTATCATTTATTGTGTGGTTAGGGTGGTCGGAATGAGGATACCTACTTCTTACTTTTTCCACTGAAATTTAAGTACTACTGGGAATTTCAAAATTTCACCAAATAATTTTTTATTTTTTAAAACAAACCCTAGTAGTTTAAGGAAACTAAATTCAATTTTTCTAAATTCTATTCTTACATATTTTTGAAATAATATAGATAACTTATTCAAATTTTTCGTCAAGTTGCGACTCTGATTTTTCTGAATTTTTTCCCTTAGGGCCTATTTTCCATGATGATCTTGCACATACCCAATAGTGTGCACAGGGAAATGAATGATGAATCCGGTGCATCACGAATCTTGTTAAATAAATTAGAAATCACTAATGGGACTCATTTTTCCATTGATGGTGAATCGGTCTTGCCTCTTGGCAAGAGATCCTAAAAACTAGTTTTTGGCTATCAAGAACTAGAATCTAACACAATCTACTTTTCCAACCTTAAGGTGCGACTCATTCACCACTGATGGTGAATTAGTCCTCTCCAAAAATTCTATGAAATCAAGGACCAATTTTGTAGCTCCAAATCTACACTTGTCTTCTTGTCAGGTTGACAGAGTCAAATCTATAGAAAATGGACTATGGGTTGTCTCTAAGCTTGAAATAGGGTTGATTTGACTTGGAAACACTTTGTTGTGTGCATCTTTCAACACCTAATTTGCTTGATAAATCTACATAAAAAGTCTGCAGAAACACACATGCAAAAGAGGCGAGTTAAGGGTTGAGTATGAGGAGTTTTTCCTTGGTGAATCCCACTTTGGTAATCAAACACTTAATGAAGAAATGAAATGAACAAGGAATGATGAATAAATAACATGTAAATGCCCTAAACTCACCACAACTTTGTTGGAGAAATCTAAAGATATGTGAATGACTTCTCCAAGATGCTTGATTAAATGATGCAAAGTTCTTGAATGCTTATTGATGTTAAGTGAATGCAAGTGAATGAGGATATTGTAGGATATGTAAAATGAGGAGAAAAACACTTATTTGTACACTTGTGCCTTACTAAACCAATAATACATCACATGCCGACATATGATAATTTTGAATAAACACCCAAAAGAAAATTTGAAATATTTTGAATTTGGAGCTAAGAGGGACTCATTTGCCACCAATGGAAAATGGGTCCCACCTTGGAGTTGTAAGTGGGTGTCACGCATTATCTTGAATTTAATGTTTTTTTCAGGTTTACATTAAAAAATACACTTAATTAAGTCTTATGAGTGAATAATGGGGTCAAATAGAGCTTAAGAAAGGTGATTTTTAAGCATAGAAAAGCGTGAAATCTTGTTACAAGACTTTACAACAAGTTAAAATAGGACTTGATAAGTTATGAAAAGGTGATTTTTAGGTTAATTGTAATGAAATGAGTCTAGAAGAGTGTAGAAATATGTTACAACACTTCACAACACCTTCACAAGACCCCTTAATTTTGGTTTTTTAGGACCTAATGTGAATGCATAAGTACAGTTCTAACATTAAATCAAAGAAAAATAAGTCAAGCATCATGAGAGAGAGACCTAAAAGACCATGAAAATGTCAATGATCCATTTTTCTATGGTACACAACCTCTGCAATAATTTCCATCCATGTTAGTTGACTTAATTAGGTTCCTCTATTTCTAATTTACACCTATGTTTACTCTTTCCTGCTTTCTTGGAATATTTTATTAGATAGATTCCTAAAGAACTCATTGGAACACCTCTACAAAATATTGTGTATATTCTATAAAATATTATTAGTTATGCTTTAGAAGTTTGATATTTTTGCTATGTGAATAAAATTGGGTGGCTACCACCCCTATTTCTAGTTGTTCATTCTATTCTTTACACAACTATGCCATTTCATTTTTTTAGTTGAATCTTTCAGTTGGCATCAAGTTTGAATGCAAAAATTTGATGAAGAGAATTATTGCACTCTAAATGATTGGCCTTCGTTCATGCAAACTCTTTGTGCATTCCCTTATCTTGTCTCATTGGCCCTCACTTTTGGTTGAGTCAAGTTAATTATTGTTAAATTTTAGTTATCTATTCTGAACCATAGACTTTTGGGTAGGGCTTATAAGATTCTCTTGCACTCTTTAGGATGTCTCACCTAAAAGGATAGAGATAAACCCCACTCAAAAGTTTAGGTGGTTCACTCAAATTAAGATATATGTATGATGTTATTAAGGCTAAATGAGATGATATAAATGAAACTAAGCTAAGAAATTGATTTATTATGAATGTAAAACCTAAGAAACAAGTGATATTTGAAAACACACTGTGTAATGTAAAAACACCTAGAAATGAATGTAAATTGTAACAGAACTTAATGAAACTAAAATTCTACTCTTAGAATGTGGATGGGGACTAGAAATTACTTCTAGAATGCTATTGATGCTGATTTTTAGGCCTAGTGGGACTCATTCACCATTCTAGGTGAATTAGTCCTAGTTCTATAAAACTATGTCAAAACTTGTTTCAGACAAAAGGGAATCTAAAAATGTAGAAAAGTGAAAATTGACCTAGAAGAGGGACTCATTAGCCACTGATGGTGAATGAGTCCAATTTTGAATTTCTAAATTTTCAGAAATGGAATTTGGAGCTTTTGGTCTACACTTTGATTCCCTACAGGTGTCCACTTCTAAAACTTTAATTTTTGAACTTGAAAATGAGTTTTTGTTGATATCTTGACTTCTTGAATGACAAGAAGACTTGAAAAAAATTTCAACATGATTCTTAATGGTTTCCAAGCTTCCAAGAAGTCTAAATTTACAAACACACAAGGCAAGAGAGAGAAATGTTGAATCTTAGGGCATGGGGGTTTACCTTGGTCAAACTACTTTTAGGAATTTTAAAAAAATGATGAAAGAATGAAATGAAACATGAAATTATGAAGTTTATTACCTTTCCATGATGTTTGATCTTTAAATTCTACATCAAAACATGAAGTATCTTCCCTTGAAGGTCTGAAAACTAATATCTTGTTGACTTAAAATGATGAAACCCTAATTTTCTTGACTTGAGATGGAAGATAGGTGGATAAATGAATGATAAGAGATAAGAGAGATGTGAAAATGAGTTAAAAGACTTATATTTATAGGAATTTCACCTATTTTACCTATTAATACCTCATCATAGGCCAACATGAAGTAATATTAAAATTAAATTGAGCCAAATGGGACTCATTCACCACCCATGGTGAAGGGTCCCACCTAGATGGGACTGATTCACCATGGATGGTGAATGGGTCCC
>VDFB02342419.1:0-55124 GCA_007258455.2 Sequoia sempervirens
CCTTCTTCATCATGGGGTGACCCTTCTGCCTCTACCCCAATATCCTTCAACTGTTGTGCCATTTCTTCCTCAAGGTCATCATCAAAGGTCTGAATGATTACCTTAGTGTTAGAGCCATCCTCCTCATCCCCACTCTCGGAAGAGCCTATCTCCTCCTCCTCATAAACCACCCTGTTGATGGTTCAGTGTTCATACTCTAGGTGCTCATGATACTCATCGGCCTCCTCCTCGACAGACTTTGAGGCCTCCCGCTCTCGTTCCTCCAATTCCTTTGAGATTTGTATTGTGGCCTCCATAGTTGGTGACCCTATCGTTGTGAAGGTTGAGCAGTTGCAAGGACCTAGGAAAGGGATGCTTGGAGAGTTGGATCCATTAAGATCTAGGAGAGCTCTGGGGGAAGGTTCTACATGTGCCATGAAAGAGCCTCAGGCATAGTGGTAGTGGAAAGGGGCACTGTTATGGTTGCCAGAGGAAGTGATGCGATTGGCGACATGGCAGTAGAAGAATGGGGAGTATTCATGTCAGAAGAGGATTTAATGACTATTATCGACTCGACCGAAGGTGAAGGGGCAAGATGGACAGAAATTTCCACTACCAGCAGAGATGCGGTGACCAAGGGAGGTTGCAATTGATTCACAC
Source organism: Sequoia sempervirens (assembly GCA_007258455.2). Taxonomy (NCBI): domain Eukaryota; kingdom Viridiplantae; phylum Streptophyta; class Pinopsida; order Cupressales; family Cupressaceae; genus Sequoia; species Sequoia sempervirens. The sequence continues at coordinate 640 of VDFB02342419.1, forward strand.
TTTCTGCTTCCTTTTCTTGAGTTGAAGGCTGTTCTACAGTACCCCCTATCTACCTGAGCCTTTTGGGAGATGAGCCTCCCATTTCTTTCTTAGTATGGGCCTTGGGGTCTGGAGACTGCTCAGTCTCTGTTCCTTTTCTCTTCTTGGACCTGGTGATGGGAGGAGACTTGGAGGTCCCGCCAGTTGACGTGGTGGTAGCAACATCCTCTATGGCACTTGGTTCACTTTTGAGCCCCTCATAAGTCAGGACTACTCCTTGCTGCTTTAAATGAGACACCTACCCATTGATCCACTCCTTGGTATGAGTTAAGATTGGCTGGGTTATGGTGTCCAGGTCATCGACCTCCTGTTCATCCTATTCAATTGAGGGTATTGGCAGGTTGGCAACCGCAGGGTACCTCGGATGCATGATTGTGGACTCATCCTCCTCGACTTGGTCCGGTACGGGAAATGGTTGCACCCTTCTTAGGAACTGCACAGTCATTCACATATAGTGCCTTGTGCGTACTTCTCTGTCATCTTGGCAGTCGGCCCAGAAATCCACAATGTGATGGAGATGGGCATATGCCAACCCCAGTGCTTTCCTGACATGGCCATGCGGGTCCATCCGTGGCTGAGCAGTGTGCAGGTCAAAATGGTACTCCTTTAGCTCCTTCTCGGAGTTACCAGCACACTGGGAGGTCTGTAATCGGTACACGCCTTGGCCAAGGGTCATGGGATAGGAGATCCTTGCTATATGTTTGTTACTAAAAATTGCCTGTAGGTGCTGAAGTTGCCGAGAAAGCTCCAGGAGGATGATTCGATCATTGGGATATCGAGGCAATCTTTTCGGTCTTTCAGTGAAGCCTTGAGCGTGAATGTACGTAAACTTTGGGTATTGGATATAGAGAAAGGCCTATTGCTTTAAAAGTGCTCTGGCACTGTGGGAGACCCTCCTCTCAAAGTCTCTAGCAATTAACCTAATGACATGGCCAATGAAGGCGTCATTAACCCTGCAGTAGTCCCTTTTGAAATTCTGGTATTGGAGCTACGGATATTTATCAAAGGCCTTGAGTCCTCGCTTCTGCACCTGATCGAGTGCCACAAACAACCCATTGTACTGTCTTTGATCTGCCAGGGAGTAGACAAGGTAGGAAGTCATAAAATTTGGAGCTCTTTTTTACGTTAACAAACTGCTCATGGAAGCAGTTGCTTATGATTCCTCCCCAATAGAATGAAACCTTTGTTGTGACATCCTCATTTCCACACAGGATTTACTCAATGAAATATGCCATCCATTTCTAAAAGTAGGTGGCTGTAGGAAGGCCCATAACCCTGCTCAACATGGTTACCAGGTCATGATAATCCTCATGGAAATCGCTATGGAAGAGTTCCTAAGGAACCTTCGCAGTGTTGCTCCATCTTTCCTTAAGCCAATGTAGATTTATTGACTTCTTGCATCCCGTCGGATTATCATCCCACGCCGCCTGGCACTCTTCTAAGGTGGGGACCTCCATCTGCTGGAATGTGGGGATATGGAAGGTCTTGGTGATCCCCTCGAGTGACATGTCAGCAAGGATGTTTCCCTCTTTGTCAATAATTGTTCTTGTATCAGCCTGATATGCTTCTCGGCAAGCCATGACTAATTCGGGTGCCACAAGGGATGTAGGGAATCTGATAGCCTTAGCTATTCCACTCTGCCTTATTAATCTGGAATTCTTTGTTGTCGGGTTGACCCTGACTCTTTGTGTGAATTCATCGATATCCACCTGGCCAATGTTGGTGTCTGTGATTTCCTTCCAGTCTGTAGTGACTTTTGAGTGGAGCAGCTCACCCTAGAATTGGTACTTCATCTAATGCTTGTCTTCCTTCCCTCGAGGGGTCCTTCCTGACTTCTTACCCTTATCCCCTTCGACGGATGCCCCTGATGTTCCTGCACCTGATTCCATATATTCTGCAAGCAAGGACAAAGTCAGCACAATAGATCACAAAAGCATTCGTGTTAGCCAATACCTTGAAAACAACATTCATTTCGAACAATCAATTAAGCATGTCATGATCTTTTATCTCTAGATGTTATTGATCTTTGATTAAGGGCATTTGGACAATTCAAGCCCGGAGGGCCAAACTTCCCTAGCAGGAATGTTGTTTGGAAGGGAAAACACAACAAAAGGCTCCCAGAGACTCTCTTTGGTCACATTTTAATATTTCAAGAGGTTCACAATGAAGAGGACCAAAAAATCAGCATGTGGGTTGAAGTTAAATCTCATATTTGGGATCGTTTGGATTGATTTAAGGGAGCTCGAAAGTCTCAAGCTGAAAAGCTGTCGAGAGATAGTAGTTTGGAGAGGCAGATAGCAGACAAAAATCTGAGGACGGAAGTTTGGGGTTCGAGACCCGGCGGGCCAAAGGGTGGTCGGCAATTTATCATTTCATTTCTGAGGGTTCAGGCCGGCGACACCGGGATGGCGTCCGAGCTTCGCCATCTGGGATGAAAAACATCGGACAAAAGTCTGGGAGGGGAAGTCTAGTAGCAAGATCCTGGCGGCAAGATTTCATTTTGAGTTCAACGGCAGTCAGCAGCACAGAGTCCAGAGGTCGGGATGATGGGAGGGATTTTTTGTTAGCAATGGTGGGCGAGGATGGGAGTCCCAGGTCACGGAGCCCAGAGCAAATGAAGGCGTTTAGATTTTCAATGAGATCCTACAGCAAACGGTGGTCTAGGGTCCGATGGTCAAATGAACGTTCGGACAACGAGGAGCAAGACCGGGCCCGAGAGAGGGGTCTGCCATTGAACTTTTATTTACGCCTCGGCAGCAGATGGAAGGGCGGAACCCAGAGGTCGGAGGGACAGAAAGACATCGCCATGAGGAAGGCAGAAAAGGGAGCAAGGATACTCGATGCCCAAAGCCTAGAGGTGATAACGATGAAATGATTTTAAACCACCTGGTCAGTAACAAACAAGAGGGCAGAGCCCGTAGATCGGGACGTCGGACGAGTTTCACTATGGAAGATGGCAAAACACCCACGGAGCCCTGAAGGAGGAACTTTGGGGTCCGGGGTCCAAGAGGCCCAAAAGATATACGTTCGCTATGAGGTTCTAATAGCGAGGAGGAGGGCGAGATCCAGTAGCCAGGAGGCAGGGGTAGTTTGCAATTTTGGCTCAGCAGAATGCGAGTAGAATTCCGAGACAAGAAGTCTGACGGGTCGGGCCCGCAGGGAAGAATCACCACTGGCAGGTGTTCAAGGTTTGAATTAGGATGGCCAGGATGAGCCCCTGGACCAAAGGAGACAATCTCCCTATGCGAAGAATGGCCACAACAAGGACAAGTCCCGGATTGGTGAGGAGGGCATTTATAGAAGGTTTCTCGATTTTCTAACATGTGGGTTTTGTGCGCAATTTTATGTTTTACCATCTTATGTTCTCTTAATGATTGTTCATTCATTTAAATCCCTCGAAATCAAAAAAAAAATCTCAAGAAGGGAAAACAGATGGCCTACCTCAAACACGCTATGCGGGAGACGTGGGATCCACCTACAGTCGACAAAATGATGCTGAGGGTGGCGAGCGTGATGAGGCCGAAGATGGTGGGCTCCAAATAGCAGTTTGTCCAATTGCTCTGCAATCCTATGAGATGAAAATGACTGGTCAGAGTGGGTATTTTATACCCCTAACTGCCATTAATGTTCACATTTAATGCAGGTACGATAGTGAAAAAGTTGGTGAATTCAAAAATATTGGCAACGGCGGCAGGAAAGCCGGGGCACGACAGCCAGGGAGGTGCAAGACAACGGCCACTTTAAGTTTTCAGTCAGTCGAATGGCGGCAACGGGAAGCAGTTCAGGACCCGGAGGGCAGGACCCCGCCAGGGATCTGCCATCATGGACGGCGGAACCATCAAGGAATTCCAGACTCAGAATTCTGGATGGTTGGAAATGGAACACCCCACAGCAAACAGGTATCCCCGCAATGTCTGGTCAGCGAAAATGTCAATGGGGCGTGGGGGTAGGACGTCGCAGGAGGTTCACTGTCGCGAATAGCTGAACACAAATGGAACCCCGGAAGAGGAACTCTGGGGTATGGGGCCTAGAGGGTGGGACGCCGCAGGAAAATTTCAACAAGTTTTTGCGGATAGCAGACGGGGATTCAGACCTCGAGGTCCGAAAGGATGCGGATCGGACGCCGCTCAGAACGACAGTTCCAACGGGGAAACCCAGTGAGGGAATCCCGAACGGCAGGGCCCGGAAGGGTCCAGGGCCGTTGGCAGGGACAAACTGCCAGAGGGACTCTGCGAGGTGCCAGAACACAACAAAATTAAAAGGGGAAAGCATGGTCGATCTATGGTGGGACTTTGAAGCAACATCAACCATCTGAGACATCAAAAAGGGAGGCATGCAAAATGAGGGGGTGACAAAAATGACCCGCCAAGGTGAAAGAAAAGAGGGTCCCCATTCCGAACAGGGCATGTGTGCTAAGGGCACAATAGAGACCAAGGCCTGATGGATAGCGAATGAATAGCCCACATCCACCCCCTATCCAACACAGTCCCTCTTCGCAGGGGAGGTAAAGGTAGCAACAAAAAAATCCCCTGGTGCTAGGATAGAGCTCAATTTTCCCAGAGATAATAAGCTTCTAGGAAACAGAAACCCACTCATGGAGATCTAGAAGGGAGGGCCACAAGCCATTAAACCTGCAAACCACACCCTGCCTCAAGTAGAAATCCTCATTTTTAGCAACTTCAAGTCCATAGACTACAACAAGGAAACGATGGGCACAAGGAAAAGGTTGAACCTTAGCTGGTTCATACCATATAAGAGATTTGATTATGATTTGAAATATCACATATAAGAAGTCAATCACCAAGAAAGAACAATACCAACTGTCAAGCATCAAAGTATTTAAATAGGCCACTGCTAAGATTAGCACAAAACCTGCAATATCACCTAAAGTTAATATGTTGGTTTCACACCATATAAGAGATTTGATTATGATTTGAAATATCACATATAATAAGTCAATCACCAAGAAAGAATAATACCAATTGTCAAGCATCAAAGTATTTAAATAAGCTACCGCCAAGATTAGCATAAAACTTGCAAGTTGTGGAATAAGCATATGTCTGGACACGAATACCAAAGACACATTAGCATTCAAACTACTTTGAAATTTGAATCTCCAACTAGCATATTCAAGAAATGTGACTGTAGTAGCCAAAAACAAAGCCATTAAATTTCCAAGACATTGGGATTCCATAAGTGGTAACGATCACAAATAATTCACATTAGAGGGAGGTTCATTTTTTTGTAGGATGACATCTGAAGTCCCTTCGACATGGCTATAGAAACAGATGATAAAAGGTAACGTGAGTCTATGTCAATCAAAGGTCTTCATTGGGCTAATAGGTGAATTTTAGCAAGACTTGGTGGTGAGTCTCTTCGATACTCCAACAAGATATTGGTCTGTCCTATTAGAGATTTACTGTTTCAGCACATTTAGGCCAGATTAATGAAATTTTCATTAGACTCCTATATTTTGATGATTGTTGATCGCGTGAGCCAATGTTTTGATGTTGATAGATTAGATGATGATTGATCTCATGATAGGTGATAATCAATGATAGTATGATGCTGATTGACCTCATGATATGTGAGGATCAATGATAGACACTCATGAGATTTGATTGAAATCTCATTAGAGCTGATTAGATTGATAGATTGATTGATAAGATTGATGATTTGCGATATGTTATTGATGATAGGAGCCTTAAAGAGTCATTTAGTCTTGGGAGTGATTCTTGAAGACTTGGGAACTGATTCCACAGCTGGTGCAAGCTGATTTAGATGCGATTTCCTGATGCGGCTTGACTTCTCTAATCGATATGCCCCAATATAGGATTAACAAGGGACCTTTGACTGCTTTGTTTGAGAGGTGGCACAGTCACCACAACACATTTCATTTAGCCACTGGTGAGATGATAGTCACTCCAAAGGATGTTTATCATATTTTAAGGATTCCAATGGGTTGGGAGTTGGTTGTTTATGATCAGACAAAGCCATGGGGTACTGATGCACTGAGGAGAGTCTTTGCTAATCATCAGATTTGTGGATATGAGATTCCATGGATAGAGATGGTTGATTCATATGTGCCACTACCCTGTGTTCTTATTGGATTCATTGGAGGATTTCTATGTCCTGACTGTAGGTCGAAGGGACTATCAGTTCGTTGGGGCTAGATTTTGGAGAGTATTATCATTCAAGGGATCAGATATACCTAATAATTGGCTCAACAAATGGATTGTGTTTTTAAAGTTTCATTTCATTTAGATCATTGTACATATTTGGATAATGGATTCGCGTCAAGGGTTTCAAAGGCTAAATCAAGACATCAATGGCTATTATGTCTCTTTGGATAGTTTGTGGAGGACATTTTGACATTCATCTTCATACCATTCTATCATTTATCTATTTCATATCATTCCTATTACATCATTAATCACATATTCTCATATCACATCACATACATTTCATTTTATATCACATCATTCATATCATTCATGATTCATTTCACAACATTCATATCATATCACCTTATCATTTACAACAAGATCCATTCATTTTTCATCACATCATTATTCATTACACAATCATCATCCAAAAAATAAAATTAAAAAAGTGTACATTCATACATTTCCATTTTCACATTATTACATACATTTTCATAACATTTCATATCATTTCAACACATTGCATTTTTTATCATCATCATCCACCTACCTGACATCATTAGTACACATCATAAATCATTTTTCATCATCATCGTATAAACATCATATCAAATCATCATGCATATCATATTAGTCATCAAATCATTAAAATCCATATCAAAATCCATATCACATCATGCAGAAATAAATGCATATCCCATCATCATCTCATAAATACACATCACATCATCAAAAATCATCACCGCTACATATCATCGCTCATCAAAAATAATACAAATGTCCAATGTCTAATGAAGCTAAAAAGTCCAAAGAGAGATATAGGAGATATGACCAAAATAAAGTGCATGCTCCAAAAATAAAATACATCGAGATGTGTGAATGAATCAATAATGAGTCTCATAACTCTAACTACTAGTGCCCCTTGATGGAGTTGGCCTTTGTGGTGGAAGTCCACTGCCTCCTGTACCACCTACCCCAAGATTTCTACATAGTCCTGACACACCTTGGCTGTGCAAAGGTCAATCAAAATCTCTCTATTTATCAATGACTCATATCATGTGATTTATCTATCAATGCCTCATATCATGCAATCATGCCCTCTATCTTTCAGAATCTCAAATCAATCTATCAATCCTCATTTACTATTTGTTTTTGTTTTTCAATGAAAGCAAATTTATCAGACATCAAATCAAATCTTTACTATCTATCTTCATCGAGATGGATTTATCAAACATCAAATCAAATCTTTACTATCTATCTTCATCAAGATGGATTTATTAGACATCAAATCAAATCTTTACTATCCATCTTCATCAAGATGGATTTATTAGACATCCAATGAAATATTTAATATCTATCTTCATCAAGATGGATTTATTAAACATCACATCATTTTCCTATTTGTAGTTCAACCACAAATACAAATATGTTTCTATCATTACTTTTTGTTTTCTCTTCAGAAAGAAAATTTATCAGTTGTCAAATCTATTTTTTTTCTTTTCAGAAAGCAAATTTATCAATTATTCTATCAATTCAATCAAAAGCTGCATGATGATAAGCAAAATTCACTCATCTTTTGACTAGGGAAATACAACAAAAAGAAATCATCATCATTTCCATCAAAAGGGGTGTCATTTCAATAGGGGAATCTTTATACATCATTTTTCGAAAGCTAAATCATTGAATGAATGTCGACGTAGAATTTCATCATCAAATCATTTTTTTCAAAAATTGTCAAAACTCATATCATCATCTGTGATTTACCTCCTAAGGGGGCATACACCAATATCAATCAAATTTTTCAATCAGGGGCAAATTTTTCAAAAGCAGAAATAGGAAAAAATTTCAAAAGCTGAAATTTTTTCTTTGAAGCAATGTGTTTTCACACATCACTTCAAAGAGGGGAAAAATGTATATGCATAAAAATAGTCATATCATTTAATCCTAGCATTTAATTAAATATTTATTAGTTAATTAATTCTTTCTTAATTCCTCTACATATAAATAAATTTAATTTATTTATCTATATCATTCACCTACTTTATTCTTCCACTTTAATTAAATAAATTCATTTTATTTAATTACCACTTTCTTAAGTCCACTTAATTAATTAAATATCATTGTTTATTTAAATAATCATCACATTTAAGTTTAATAAAAATATTTGATTTAATTGAATTTAATTCCCTTTCTTCTAAATCAAATATTAATTAAATATTCTTATTTAATTAATTCCACACGTCACTTTACAAATCTTAATTAAATATTTTAGTTAATTAAGAATCTTCCATTTTCTCGAAATCTTTATTTAATTAAGAAAATCTTCCATATCACCAATAAATGAATAATGAATTTAATTTATCTTCAAAATATTTTCTCAATCTCACAAAAAGATGATTTTTACAATTCATCTTTATCATTTTTCCACATGTCACTTTCCAAATCTTAATTAAATATTTTATTTAATTAAGAACCTTCCATTTTCTCCAAATCTTTATTTAATTAAGAAAATCTTCCATGTCACCAATAAATGAATAATGAATTTAATAAATTCATTATTTATCTTCAAAAAAACTTCACAATCTCACAAAAAGATGATTTTTTCAATTCATCTTTATCATCTCTCATGAAAAAATGAAAGAGGAAATAAATCTTCTTTTCTATCTTCCATCTAATTTTCTCTCCATCCTTTTCATCTTACACCATTCAATCTGCCAAGAATTTTCACAGCCATTGATCATCTGCAGCTAATCAGAAGCTTTCAAAAACTCTATAAATAGCCCTGCAAATCCAAGCATTGGTTCTATTAGAGATTAGTTGCATTCAAGCGATTAGCATTTTAGCATTATCACTATTAGCTTTAACATTCATAGTATTTTGTAATCTTACATTCTAGTTTCTTTAATAGCAATCATCTTTAGTTTAAGCATATTAATCACATAGTAATAGCATGCGTTCAATCATCATCTTCAATCTCGTTCTCTAGCAAGACCATTTGTTGAGCTTAGCATAGGATCTAAGAGCAAGCTAGAATCAATGAATAAACTAGAGATTAGAGGAAAATGGAACATTTTTTAAGCATAAACGAAGCTTGCTTTCTCTTCATTTATTTTATGCTTTGATTTAAAGTTTCATTGGTGTGTTTGATTCACTTTTAATCTAGATTTAAAAAACATAAAATCACGCACACAATATGTATCTACTCATATGCTATATACATAGATATACCTCGCTTGATGTTTACACATATACTCATAGTCATATTGATCGATATATATACACAAAATGTATATATATGCCACCTTGTTTGATCAATATTCCCATGCATATGGGTAATTTGTTTCTTAGCATGCATAGATACATCTATGTAAACTCATGCACGCATTTACTCATGTGTATGAGTTTATCGTTCACACATACATATATATACATTTTATGTATACATCCCATCGATTAAATAAAAACACATAAGGAAGATGGTACATATTACAAAGAGACTCAAAACTTCAACTCCTAGACAAAGACATCACAACAAACCACAAGCAAAACTAAAGGTAACTTACTATTTCCCAAGTTGTTATCCCGACTTGACCAAACTAGATGTGTGTGTGTGTGAAAGCTAAATTTAGGTCTTTATCAGAGGTTACCAGACCAAATTATTCTCCTTGAGTGATACTTCCCACTCTTCAGGAGAATTGATTTTATTCATGCATCCAACTTTACACTTTGCAATAGTAGTTAACTAAAAACAATACATTCTCTTTCTAAGGAAGCAAAGGTGCGCGGAATCGCTTCCTACGCTAATCTTGAGAGGATGATTATGAAAATTCAACTAACTATTATAGAGATTTCAATGGAAAAATAAACATGCATAAATGAAATATCACAATAAACACATAACACAGTAATTACCATGGGGAAACCCTTTCGGGAGAAAAACCCCACCCTCCAAAACCCGCACAATGTATTATCAAATCAAGAAGATTACAATACACTTGCAATGCAAGTTCTTAGAGGAGCGCATCACCACAACTCGAACTCAAACACAGAGAAACTCCTTCTAGAACTCAGTCTTGCAAACTGAACTCAATGATACAAACACCTCCCCAAGCCCTCCTTTTATAGTGATTTACAACCTGGAAACTATTTATGGTTTTACAAAACCATGAGCCAAAACCATGGGCAAAACAACCATGCCACATGTTACCCACTTGTCATTTGTAACTCCAAGATGGGAAAACAACCAAGTTAAAATAACATTTTCGTCCATAATTTTGTCCTCTAGTTTAGACCCCCATTAAATTCATACAATGAGTTGTTTATACTCCAAAAACAACCCTCCTATATTCTAATAGGGACAAGGCACATTTTTAACAACTCATACACCTTTTTCCAACACATAAACATGTGGAAAACTACCACAAACAAATTCTAGAATTTTCTGAAAAAAGCTTGCAAGGTTGAGACACGATTCTCAACATTCTCGCACTTGTCGAACACCTTGCAAGAGTCAAGGGATCCAAAGTGTCATGGACTTAATTGCTAGGGGCCGAGAGCCCCATAGACTCTAACACCATCTGAATTTCTATGTGCTCACGAGCTTAGTTAATGCATCATCAACATTCACCAAAGTCTCCACCTTCTCCAGCTTCACCTTGCCGCCCTCGACCATATCTCTCACAAAATGAAATTGTACATCAATGTGCTTGGTCTTGGCATGAAATGTTGAGTTCTTCGCTAGGTAGATTGCACTCTGACTGTCACTATAAATTGTCAGTGCACCCTATTTGAACTCTATATCTGAACACAATCTCTTTAGCCAGATGGCTTCCTTGCAAGCATGAGTAGCTACCATATACTCTGCCTCTATAGTGGATAAAGCGACCACAGCTTGTCGCTTGCTCATCCAACTGATTGCACCACCAAATAATGTAAACACATATGCACTGGTGGATCTTCTTCTACCAACATCACTGGCCCAGTCTGAATCCATGTAGCCTTGAATATCCAAGGAATGCTTGTTTCCTATTCCATGAAAACATATAGAGTACTCTGAGGTACCCCGCAAGTATCTAAAAACTCTTTTTACTACATCCCAATGTGCTCTTCCTGGATTAGACATGTAACGGGAAAGTACTCCCACTGCTTGGGCAATGTCTGGTCTTGTACAGACCATAGCATACATCAAACTTCCAACAGCACTCTGATATGGTACTCGACTCATTTGTTCCATCTCCAATGGGGATGTAGGACATTGTGAGCTAGAAAGCTTTGTTCCCATAGTAACAAGAACACTCAATGGTCTGGAATCCTGCATATTGAATCTTCCTAGAATAGTACCAACATACTTACTCTGGCCTAGCCAAAGCTTTCTGTTTTTCCTATCTCTTATAATCTCCATTCCTAGAATGTGCTTTGTTGCACCAAGATCTTTCATTTCAAACTTTGTTGAGAGCTGAGATTTTAATTCTGCAATCAAACCTTTTCATTTGCCAATAAACAACATGTCATCAACATATAAGGCAATAACCAGGAAATAATCACCATCAGACTTGTAATATATACAGTGATCAGATTTAGATCGCACAAATCCCAAACTCAAAACATATGTATCAAACTTCTGGTACCACATCTTAGGACTTTGTTTTAAACCATACAAGGATTTCTTCAACTTACAAACCAAATGACTTTTACCTTTCACCACAAAGTGCTCTGGCTGTGTCATATAAATTTCTTCCTCCAAATCTCAATGAAGGAAAGTTGTTTTCACATCCATTTGCTCAACCTCTAGATCATAAGCAGCTGCAATAGAAAGTAAAAATTGAATGGATGTCATTTTTGCTACAGAAGAAAAAATTTCACCATAATCAACTCCTGCACCATGGGAGTAACCTTTTGCAACCAAACGTGCTTTATACTTCTCAATGCTTCCATCTGAACCCATCTTCCTTTTGAACACCCATTTACAACCAACAAGCTTCTGTCCTTCAGGCAATGGTACAAGGTCCCATGTGTCATTCTTCTTAAGAGCTACCATCTCTTCTTCCATGGCTATTTTCTAAGACTCTGAATCATTCATACCAAGAGCCTCTTCTATAGATCCTGGTTCATCAATATACACCTCCAATCATCAAGAGAATATCCATACCTTTCTGGTGCTTTCCTCTGTCTACTAGACCTTCGAACAAGATCTAGTGCAAGTTCAGGTTCAAGTTCTCCCTCTTCCTTTGATGATTCAAAACTCATAGAGCTCTCCTCAACTTCTTGTCTTTCTAAGGGCCTCGATTCAATGTTCTCAAGTGTAGTAGGCAGTTGAATCACATCTTTCTTTTCTTCCATCTGTTCTACTTGCACTATAACAGAAGAAGGATTAGTTTCTCTAAAAATAACACTTCTGGAATAAAATACCTTTTGTGCAACAGGGTCCCAAAGCTTGTATCCTTTCACACCATAACTATATCCGATGAAGATACATTTGATAGCTTTGTTGTCCAATTTTGTTTGCTTCTCCTTTGGCACATGAGCATATGCCTCGCAACCAAACACTCTTAGATGTCTAAGTGAAGGCTTGTGGCCTGACCACGCTTCCATTGGCATCTTATCAACAAGAGCTGATGTAGGAGACCTGTTTATTAGGTAGCAAGCAGTGGCTACAGTTTCGGCCCAAAACTTTTGTTCCAATCCAACTCCACTCAGCATACTCCTAGCCTTCTCCATCAAGGTCCTATTCATTCTTTCTGCAACTCCATTCTGTTGTGGAGAATACGGAGTCGTCTTCTCTCTTTTAATACCACAATCTTTAGAAAATGTGTCAAAATCATTAGAGCAATATTCACCGCCATTATCAGTTCTCAAACACTTTATCTTCTTTCCAGTCTGCAACTCAACCATTGCTTTAAATTCTTTGAAACAACTGAAAACTTCAGCTTTACTCCTAAGAAAATAAACCCATGTTCTATTGAAATCATCAATGAATAAACATAATAAACTGATCTACCAATAGAAGAAACATCAACTGGACCAAATACATCTGAATGGATAAGATCCAAAATACATGAAGACTTATGAGAACTTCAGTAAAACTAAATATGATTTTTGTTTACCATAGATACAATGCTCACAAAAATCTAACTCAAGATTGTAGTCATTCAACCCATCAACAAGGTTTTTATTTTTCAAGGTCCGTAGACCCTTCTCACCTATGTGGCTGAGTCTTTGGTGCCATAACATGGTCTTCTCTGCAGGAAACTTTGATTCATTACATAGAGAACCCTTAGGTACCCAAAAACCATGACCATCTATTGAAAGAGAAACCCTCTCCTTCTCCAACAAAGTAGTCCTTTTCACAATCTTATCAAAAGTACTATTGCACTCAACCCTGCATGCATCAAGCTGGTACAATGTACCCAATCTGCTTCCTCTTGCTATTACCATAGCACCTCTCACCATTTTCACACCTGCTTCAGAAAATTGTACAAGTACACAGGTGCATCTATTATTTTGCTAACAGATAACAAATTTCTTGCTAGTCCTAGGATATGCAAGACACCATCAAATCTTCTAATTCTACCATCAGAAAATTTCACACAAATACTTCCACGACCAACAATATCAAGAAAAAGGTTATCACCCAAATACACCTTACCACCATCAAACTTTTCATACTTACTAAACCAGCTTCTATTAGGAGTCATGTGGAAAGATGCACCTGAGTCTATCAACCATGCATTGTCACCTGCATGAGTGGCCAAGGCTGTGATGAAAGCATCTCCATCTTTCTTCTCAGACTTAGAATCAAAATCTTGCTTCTTCTTCTTCTTCTTCTTCTCCTCTTTGCAGTCCTTTCGAAAGTATCCAGGTTTGCCACAATTCCAGCAGATTGCCTTGGAATTACCAGGAGATTTTGATCTCCCCTTATTCTTGGACTTAGAACGGCCATGCTGCTTTTCATTCTTGCCTCTTTCTTTTGGTCTTCCTCGAACACTTAAAGCCTCTTTGGCATTCAAAGAGACTTTCCTTCTCATCTCCTCAGAAAGTAGAGAACCAACAACGTCCTCCATCTTCAAGAGAACGGAAGTGCTCCCTATGGCCATGACAAGGCTGTCCCATGAGTCTGGAAACAAACATAGCAAGATTTGGCACCTTTCTTCTTCATCCATTTTCACCCCAACTGAGGTCAACTGAGTCACCAACATATTAAAACTTTCAATATGCTCAGAAATCCATCCACCTTCTTCCATTCTCAAGGAATACAACTTCTTCCTCAAGAAAATCTTGTTCACAAGTGATTTTGCTTGATAGATCTCACTTAGCTTCTTCCAAAGCTTCTTTGCAGTAGATTCTTCATGGACGTTAATCAGAATTGAGTCTGCAAGACACAACCTTATGAGACCTTTAGCTTTTCTATCCATTACATCATATTGTGCAGCTAAAGTTGGATCTGCGGGCCTCAGCGTATTCTCATCCACCGCATCCCATAGATCTCGATCAATTAACAGATCTTCCATCTTCAGATTCCACATCTAAAATTTTGTGCCAGAAAACTTCTCTACATCAATTCTCCCCGATGTGCTTGCCATCTTTACAATCCTGCAATACAAAAAATAAAATACTCTGCACAAGCTCCCACTCAAACCTTGATTAGCTCAAAAAACCCTGTACCCAACAAATAGAACCAAAACTGGCTAGGCTCTGATACCACTTGTAAGGAAGCAAAGGTGTGCAGAATCGTTTCCTACGCTAATCTTGAGAGGATTATTATGCAAATTCAACTAACTATTATAGATATTTCAATGGACAAATAAACATACATAAATGAAATATCACAGTAAACACATAACACAGTAATTACCATGGGGAAACCCTTTCGGGAGAAAAACCCCACCCTCCAAAACCTGCACAATGTATTATCAAATCAAGAAGATTACAATACACTTGCAATGCAAATTCTTACAGGAGTGCATCACCACAACTCGAACTCGGACACGGAGAAACTCCTTCTAGCATTCAATCTTGCAAACTGAACTCAATGATACAAACACCTCCTCAAGCCCTCCTTTTATAGTGATTTACAACTTGGAAACCATTTGTGGTCTTACAAAACCATGAGCCAAAACCATGGGAAAAACAACCATGCCACATGTTACCCACTTGTCATTTGTAACTCCAAGATGGGAAAACAACCAAGTTAAAATAACATTTTCGTCCATAATTTTGTCCTGTAGTTTAGATCCCCATTAAATTCATACAATGAGTTGTGTATACTCTAAAAACAACCCTCCTATATTTTAATAGGGACAAGGCACATTTTTAACAACTCATACACCTTTTTCCAACACATAAACATGTGGAGAACTACCACAAACAAATTCTAGAATTTTCTGAAAAAAACTTGCAAGGTTCAGACACAATTCTCAACACTCTTGCATCATATATTTTCATATTTCAATCATTTCATAACATTAAATTAAATCAACATTTATTCTTCATACTTCCAAATCACATAAAGCATAAATACACTCATTTAAAGCATTTTCACCTAACTAAGTAAAAGTAAATAAGTAGTAACAAAATGGGGTGTAACAAAGTTTGCACTCACTTTTAAGATTTGTTTGTTTCTTATGTGTTAGCACCAAAGCCACCATGTGGCATCTTGGTGTTGCCTCTACATTTCAATGAAAAGCTAACACTCATATCTCAAACCATGGATCTCATCCACAATGACCTCATGTTGCTCTTTTTCGTGTTGGAGATTTCTTAGGGCTTTACAAGCCTCTACTAGGTGAGCCCAAAAAGAATTCCTAAGTCAAGGATGCAAACTTTCCTTACTCCACAATCTCTCAATGTAATTATTATATTTTTTTTTTAATCTTGTAAAAATATTATACCATAAAATCTTACCAAATGCAAAAGTAATAAGGAGAAAACAATTTTTTATTAACAATCTATTTACTTGTTTAAATATTAAAGTTAATAATAATATAATAATATATCAATAAAATTGTGTGGAGAATATTTATAAAATTATTAACATTACTAGTATTATTATATAATAACAAAATATAATGAGTTAATTTGTAATAAAATGTTACAATAGATTCTAAGATTTTTAATGTATATTTTTCTGATTGGCAGAATTAAACTTCAGAGTTTTAATGTGTGGCATCCTATCATTCATTAGCTAATTAAATCCAGATCTTGAGGTTCCAAATTCTTCATGGTTTCCTTTGTTGTCACGTGTCCTACCTATCCACACCCTTTTTTCCTCTCATTTCTCCCTATTTTTTATTATTATAAATATTACTACTATCATTAACCTGATTATCATTATTTAGTATTATTCTTATTCTTTATAATTAACTTCTCTTTTAAATAAAAAACTTATTATTTGTCTTAATTTTGATTTTCAATCTTTTTCTCCTCTTTATCTTATAATTATAAGTTAATAATTATTTCTTACCCACACTCCCTTATCGTATTATTATAAGTTATAATTATCTTTCACCCACACTTCCTTATTATTATAAGTTATCGTTATCTGTATATTATGAAGACTGAATTAGTCACTTTTATCATCCTAATGATTGATTACGAAATATCATCCAAAAATATTAACACAATTTACTCCTTATCATCCTAATGATAGATTATGAAATATCATCCAAAAATACTAACACAGTTTACTCCCGCAAGGCTCAAAACATGGCCCACAAGAGAATTTCTTACCATTTACCTTACACATTGTTAATATTCAATAAATATTAAATTAAGGTTTGAATATTTTGTGTATGTTTTGTGGAGCCTGAGCAATGTGACTATCATTTATGCACAAATAAGTAGAAATAGTGAGATTACTTGAGCCTCGATACCCATTGCTTCCAATTGCAGTGCTACCCCCATCTCATAGGAAGAGTCTGAAATGGGATTTGTGATTCCCATTGTGATTGAGTTAAGTAGGTGTTCAGTGATATACTCCAGCATGTTGCCATAATCGGTTTGTTCCGAGATACAAACACTTGCAATTTCATCAAAAGTCTTTCCTTCTTTGCACTGCATAGTAGAATGGAGCATCTTCAAGACAGCTTCAGGGTCTCCAATACAAGCCGCATCATAGATTGAACAGACCATGTAAGTACCAATGGTTCTATACGCACTTCTAAGACCAGATTCTCCACTGTCATTGCTTGCTATTGTAGATGTGTTTTGTGGGACATTCTTAAGAAGAGTTTTGCAAGCCTCTTGATCAAGCGGATGTGAGCCTACCATAGAAGCTTTGCCTATTATGGTGTCCCAGTGAGGTAAAATCACAGGCAAAATCTGGAGAATTGATTCAGATGGTGCAAGAATCACTTCCCCAAGACTAGCATCTCCAACAAAAGGAGAACCAAACATAACAGCTTGTTCCCTTTTCAAGCTTATAGAACTGCTCATCTGGGACAAACAATTAAGCTGGGTTATATAATATATGGGATTTAAGAACACCAATGATTGATTTCGAATTCCATGTGTAACTAGAGATAAATTTAATTATTTTGTATTAAATAGGGAAATTGCTCTCTAAGCATACAAAACTTGTAATTGCAAAATTTTAAGCATGGCAAACAAAAGTCAAAAGAATTGACCAATAAAACAGGTATAGATGATTGTAAAATATCATTTTTAATCAGATAGCTTTGTGTAGACTTTGGAGCAACATGACACATATCATCAGTGTCTATCATTGTTGTGTGTTCAGGATGACAAGTGCTACTTCGGTTCCCTGCTTTCATAGGACATGAATTTCAGTTCTCAACTAATAGATTTCTTGAATGTGAGGAAGTGATAATAAATATCATCTGGAACCTTGTTTTCTATGCCTTAAACTCAGGTCAAAGATAAGGTCAACAATTCCATGAAACAAGTCCAGTGGTTTAAGGTGATTGTAGAATACCTTGTAGGTTTTGTGAAAAGGTTTCTTAGCTTAAATGTTTATATTTGATGAAAAAAAAAGTATGGATGAGTACCAGCCCTAAGATACGTGTAAAATTGAAGAACCCTAATATGTTGGTCTAAATTCTAACCATTTAGATATCTTACAAACCATAGACATCAACTAGAAGAGAATTAGATTTGGAACTATGAGTGGGCATGAAAGTATATTTTTAGGAATGTAAGAACATGTGATGTCTTTTCAAAATCAACAAAGAAAAATTAAGCAAAAATAATATTTTGTTATTTTTAGTCTTGGTGTTCAAAAGGAGGGAAAATAACATTTAATTTCTTAATATTTTAGGTCAAAAATATATTTTATATATTTAAATACAAGGAGAAAAAAAAAAATTAAATTGGAATTTTGGCGCCCAAATTAGGTCAGCTAAATTGAGAGGCATAAGGAGGTTGGATATAAATATAAAGGTCAATTGAAGGCATTTGAATCATCAATGAATTTATCTCTACTTTTATAAGGACAAAACCCTTATGAATATAGAAGAAATTGGATGAAACCCTAGCTTCTTCAATGGAAGACTTCATGATGATGGAGGTTCACATGGGCTTCAATGATGATTCTTGTTAGGATCACATTTTGTTTTCTGCATCAGCATTTAGGAATTTAGTTGAAGGGGCCAATTGTGCAAGTTGGAGGTTATTCTTCAAATTTCTAGGGTTGCAAACCCTATCAGCAGACCAGCAGGCCAGTGCACTCCTTTGGTAGGGTTTTAGAGTTGTTTCTTCATCCAATAGTTGCATTTTGTGGCTGGAGAAATTTCACCCAACTAAGGTTAGAGTAGGAAGATATTTCATTGCATGAATTGGGGTTACTTCATGACAGCAGGCTTCCTTATGTTGTTGGGCATGTTTGGAACCCATGGCGTTTGTATTTGCATCATTAGTTAATTCTGACTTGTAGCAGCAGATCAGGTGCTTATTGTGTGGTTTTCATGCTTATTCATGGTCAAACAAATCTGTATAAATCTGGGTGTTATTGAAATGAACATATGTGTTAATAGATACACTCAGAAATTTGCATCAGCAAACTAAGGTTTGAAAAGAAATATTAAATCAGAAAATTAAAACATCATATACTGTTTGGGGTACAGCCTTGTTCAAGGCTTAATAGTCCATAAGAATGCTAGCACAAATGAGAACTGGGAGGCCCTGGATTCTACGAGATTGACAAATGAACGAAAATAATGGGTATACTTACTTGGTCGAAGACCATATTCTCATCTTCTGTATACAGAGAAAGGAAGGTCGTATACACCACACATTCGGCCTTCTTCACAACAAAAAAATCTACACGATTTATGGAAGCTACCTCTTCATAGGCCTTGTGCGGGATTTCGCACGAAGCAGGATAAATTGTAGTTTCTTGATCAGTAGTGAACCTGGAACAACAATTTAACAAATTAACACCATGTGGAAAACAATGGAAGTAGTGCCTAAAACTTCAGAAAGAAAGCCCCAATTTGAATTTTCCTGTGAGTACCCGACAAAAACCTGATTTTAGTTTACACTAAGCTCGTCTCAGATGCTAAAAAGCAGTTTAGTTCCTTTTGAGTTTAATAAAATCTGACAGCGTAAGTAAATATCGTGTCTTAGAAAATCATAGGCTAATTTAGGAATTCACAAACCCATACTTACTCTGGAAGTGGGTTGGATAACTTCTCATCCATGACTTCGAACCTGAAACTCAACTCTTATTTCCCCAAAAATGGGGGTCTGCGGCCTAATTCGTATTTCTATGGATATCGAAGCTCAACTCTTATTTCCCAAAAAATGGAGATCTGTATTTCTATGAATATCGATATCGGAACTTCAATCTGAATTGAGATCACCAACATCTCAATTCTTCATTGAGAGCTCTATCCTGGGTAAATTGCAGGAAAAAATTCTTATAGAGCTTTTGTACTCTGCGAAACTTAAATCACAAGGAAGGGTGGACTTAAGAGCAACACACTAAGCTCTGACTTTATAAGTGCGTCAAAAAATATATATATTTTCCGTTTCCGTTTTCTGCACGTCACTCTCATGGTTGGGCAGTCTCACGGCTGGGCGTACAGGTCACTGTTCACGTGCCCGAGTTTGATATTAAAAAAGGTATTTCTTGCCCGAGTTTGACGTTAACGTGGGAAATTTGAAGATTTGTTGACATGAAATCAA
Organism: Sequoia sempervirens; assembly: GCA_007258455.2. Lineage (NCBI taxonomy): Eukaryota > Viridiplantae > Streptophyta > Pinopsida > Cupressales > Cupressaceae > Sequoia > Sequoia sempervirens. Next base: position 20,982 of record VDFB02342419.1, read on the forward strand.
ATACCTACTTTCTTTTTTAAGCCGGTAAGCGCTGCAGTAAGAATTTCCTATATATTTATTTTAGATTTATGTTGAGATTATTTGTTGTATTTTAAAATAAATTATTTATATAAAATAAATTTAAGTAAATCTATTGCATTAAAATAATTTATATATATTTGAAATATAGTTATATAAAATTTATTGATTTATAAATAATAATAATAAATCAATTATTATATATATATTTTACATATTATTTATTATTTATTCTTTATATTATTATATATTTATATATAACATATTATTTATTCTATTATATTATACTATATAAATTATTTTTATATAAATAATATAATATCATCTATCAAAAGAATGATTGTCTTTATTTCTTACATTTACTTCTTTTTTTAAGTAGTTAGTACAATAATATGATTTATTAGTTTCAACTATCATTACATATATATATTTTTGTTAACTCAGAGGTATCCCCAATCCTCCCCAATCCTCACGTCCATTGCGCTGAGATCTGCAAACCCATTGCCAAAGCCCAACTCCGCTACCCCTATGGGCTATTACTATTACATTGTTACTATTTCTTTTACAATGGTTTTAAGCTTTATTTTATATTTTTTCACCCACCCTTAAGAATCATATTAAGGTTTAATTTTAGATCTAATATACCACTATAATTTTCACATTTTTAATGAAAATCTAAACTTTTAATCTTTATTTTTTTAATTTTTTTATTCCATGAGCTAGTTGAGATCCTAGTCTTCCATTACAAATGAGTGTTCATCTAAACCCTGTCATGGCTATCAAATCAAACTGGGATCTATTGTGATGCTCATATTGAAATTCCTGCTAGAAAGTTTTAGAATAGTTTTGTTTGCATTTGTTGAGTTTGTTGTGTTTTAGAAACAATTGGTCAAGATAAAGCAATTGTCACCTAAATTTAGGAATTTTATCATTGATAGAGTCAACTTAGTCTTCCATTAGAAAAAGACCCTTATAACAAAATAATTTTGCTCACTTTAAGATTCTAAGATGTGGTTGTGTTTTTAGCCCATGAAGAAAGTGTAATTTATATGTTGCCAACATTATGTAAATATTTATGAGTTCAAAGATTTCCTTAACCATTCAGCATACATGATAAAAATAATTTTTTTCTTAAATTCTCTATACATTTCATTTTTTGTTATTTTTGTTGTAGCATTTAGATGGGTAGTTTCCCAATTGAAAATGATTTTTTGAGGAAAGAGCAATTGAATGATTTATTTAGACATAGATATTATTTATCTCAATGCAAAAATATATTAGTTAAAATTTTATTTTATAAAAGAATTTAGCATCTATTGACAAAGTAGATAGATTTAGTAAATTTATTTTGTAAATAAAATAGATCAAACTAATTTAGCATTTAATTGAGTATTAGAAAAATTAATATAGTTTAATTCTTAAAATAATCAAATTATTTTAAAGGTAATTATATTAAAATTATCTAGAAATTAATTATTTTCATATTGTATTTTTTAAAGAAAATTAGTTTAGTTCAATTTATCAAATTTCAAAAGAAATTAGTATTAATTGATTTTATATTACAAAAATAGATTTCAAGAAATATATTTTAATTTATCAATGGAAAATAAAATAATCATTAAATAGTTCTAAAGTAAAAAGTAAAATAACTCTTAAGTAAATAAAATAACGTAAGAGTGATAAAATAACCTAATTATAATATTAATTGAATTTTATTTACAATTTTTATCATTTTTTTGAATTTTATTTACTTTTTTAAAGAGAATACCTATTAACGCACCAAAAATATATGTTATCACCATGTTTAAAAATAGAAAAAAAAATAACATTAATTATTTTTGAACAATACTTGGTAGCTATCTTGACTTAATTATATATTTTGTGTTTATATGGATCATTAAATATACTAAAAATTATGTATTCAAAAGTTCATGTAATGTTTTATTTTTAACATTGAACTCAAGTGTAAAAGTACTTCAGATCTTGGCTCGATTTTCTTTTCTTTTTCCATATACCTCGAGAAGAACTCTTTGTTCTCCTTTTCTAGTTCATTCCACACTGCAAACAAACAAACTAAGAACCCTAATCAAGTTACTCTTTGAAAGACTGATTTTTGAGGTCACATCATAAGCAAATACAATAGATTAATCAGTTTCAGTTCAATTAAACCAACAGAGATTAGTTATTTGCAAAATAAATATATGAGAAAACTAATCAATTTACTCTTTGAAAGACTGATTTGTGAGGTCACATCATAAGCAAATAGAATAGATTAATCAGTTCAATTAAACAAAGAGAGATTAATTATTTGCAAAATAAATACATACTTTATAGTAGATCTTACTGGTCAAATTGGCGAAAGGGATATTTTTACAAAATAGAAAAAGATCAGTGGATTTCCGCCTAAGACTCAAGTTCTCATATTTAATAAAAAAAACAATCATGTAGATGATATAAAATCCTCCATTAAAAAGAAAAAGAAAAGAAAAATATAGAACTATGGAAGAGTTAGATTAAATGATAAAATCAATATTCAAAATATCATTTGATTTGAAATAGCCTAGGCAGTTGCTTTAACTTTTTCTTGTATTGGGAAGATAAACATTGGGGATATTTTTGCAAACCCTAAGTATTTGGATCAAGAATCATAGACTTCCTTTAATTTAGTTCTGTGAAATTTATCTTTGATCAATTCAATTCAATTAATTTTTTTGCAAAAAATAATAAATTTATAAATGGATATCAATGTTAAAGTGAAAGTGTGTATGGAAAAAAATAAAACAATTGTCATCATATTTATCATTTGGGTCATCAAGCTAACTATTTACATTGTGCCTATAATAGTTATGGTAGGTTGAATATTGGCGTGCTTAGAAAGTGCCTCAGCACATTCCTATTGATCCATGTTAAATAACAAACACTTTTCAATCAAGTGTTGAACCTGCACAAATACCATGACAACCCAAAACAAAATAAATCAACCTAGAAAAAGTTTGATATGCTCACAGCATCTTTATAATCCAAAGTAAATGGAAATTAAGTGCTTGACCAAATGAATATATGAAGTAGATGGTGAGGAGGGATTTGCAGGCGCCGCCATTTTAACATCCCCTGCAAATTTAAAGCTGTCGCAAATCTAATTTGTCACTTCAATTCAGGCATAAAGAAAAGATGGGGGTTTCATAGTACATACCCATTAGTGAGTTGCTTCATTGTTGGTGTTCTGTCCAAAAAAGAACTGAACCGCTCTTGTATATGAGCATCGTAAGCATGAAAAGGAAGTATGTTTGGTCCTGTAGAAGCTTCAGCATATAATGGATAAGTGATGATGTTTTCCCATTGTTTTAAATGAATGTAAAATGAAGATATCAAATCTATTAAAAACTGTTTGAAACACTGCAGCTAGTAAGGATGTCAATTTAAATGTAAAAGGTTTTTATTGACACAAATTTTTGCTTTCACTACTTTCACTTATAAGTGTAATTACCAAAAATTAATCTTAAAAAATATAGTTTGAATATATAAATATATTTATTTAACAAAAATAATAATTTTCAAAAAACTAGCATAGTTGAATTTATTAATATGGAGAATTTATTAATATTAGTATAACTATTTTACAAAAACCTATGTAAGAAACATTGAGAGCAATTTAAAATAATTTTAAAAATTTAAATAACAACTTATTATTTTATGTCAATGTCAAAATATTAATCTTTTGCATGTGATTTTTAATTTCATTTTTGAAAAAGCCATCATTCATTATTTTCATTTCTATTCAATATTATATATTTATTTGCTATTTTTTAATAATTTCATTTATAGACATTAATATATTTTAAAATTTTAATGTATTTTTATTTAAAAAGAAAATATTTTTTCTACTAAATATAAAGTAATTGACTTGGATATATTTTCAATTGGCTGACCTTTTTGAACATGATAGATTAATAAGTTGGGAGGATCTTAAAAACAAGTTTGACATCCCCGTCTCCCAAATAAGACCTATAATTTGATTCTCAAAGCCACCAAGGACCTCCCGACTTCTTGTCATTTGGACTCTCATAGATTTTTAAGCAGTAAATGGCCGGATGGGACCATTTTATCCAAAATCAAAGCTAAGAATATTTACAATATTATTGGGCATTCTGATGCCATCATTGACCACATTAACACCATCTAGTACTCTACCCTCGATGCCCGCTCTTGGAAGAAGTATTTTGAGTTTCTTTGGAAAAGTCCTACTGAACCTAAGATAAAATGTTTTAACTAGCTTTTGATTCTTGATAGGCTCCCTATTAGAAAAAATAATTCTATGATTATTTATTGTAATCTCTGCAGGTTACCCGAGACTGGTAGACACATTCTTCTTGACTGTATATTTGCTAAGGAAATTTGGCTTATATTTGGCATCACTTATTCTTTGATCTTTAACATTATTGAAATTATCACTGGGCATATTGATGGGCTGAAGCAAGATTCTAATTTGTTTTGGAAAATTCTCTTATCCAATGTTTTGTGGCAGATTTGGAAATGTAGAAACGAAGAAAGGTATCAAAACAACCCCAGAGTTCTTACTGAGTCTTTTCGAAAACTCACTTTTCTTAAAATTTTCCTGCACATTCGCACTACCATGATGATTGAAAAAGAAAAACTTAAAAGGTTCCTGAAGACCAGCTTTGCCACTTTCTTCATCTATGAGATGTAGGGTGGCTATGCTTGGAGGCAGACTCTGGACAATCTGCAGATGTTCGAGAAGACATGCAAAATGCTTACCCAAGAAGTGAAGAATAACAAGAACTCCAACAAGGAATAGATCCTCATGATTGCGCAGATCCAGGAGATGAAACGCATTGTCTAGATGGAAGGTGCTAAGGGGTGGACTGCCTGGGTTGATACCCTGGATGATATCTTACACTAGTTTCTTGGGTGCCTTCTCTTAACTTTATGTCTATATCTCTGTTATGTATATTCGTGTCACTCTTGATGTGAGGCATAGCCTCTCTTGAGCTGTACATTTCAATATTTTGTTCTTTTTGGCACTTTTTGTGACCCCCTAATATATAATACAAATTTATTTATCTATTTTTATATTGATTGTAGCTTTAAATATATGTCCAATGTACTTTGGTTTTATAGAAAATATATTTCTTCATAAAAAAAGATATCTAAACTTAAATTGCAGTATTACAAAAGGAAAGTAATATTAGTATGAAATAATGAGAGCATTTCACTTAAACATGTTTTTTGCTTAAATTTGAGTGTAGTGATGTTATGCAAACTTTTATTAATTATGAGAAATGGATACTTTCAAAATTTTCCCTATTTTAATGCAAACAAGTAAATAAATGAATAGAATAGAAAATATAAAAAGTAACTAATTTTGAAGAGTTAAAAAAATTTATTAAAAATTAGCTAAATATATTTTTTTGATTATAGTCTTTGTGGCAGAAAAACCTTCAAAACCTGCGATAAAAAGTTTATGCTCCTTGAAAATCTGCCCTTATGGCTAAAAACTTTTATGCCAATTATATTGTAGAAAATTAATTTTGGATAAATGTTTTGTTATATATTTTGCAAGTTTACTTTAACAATATACAATATTTTTTCAAATAAGAAAATAAGTTGAATTCCCATTTGTATAACTAGTTAACAACAAGCCGTGCCTATAGTTCCTTGGCAGGAACTAAAAATTTAGGGTGTTATGGGTGGATTTTAAGGAAATTGATGGTAAACTATTAATTTGGCATTTTTTAAAATCAATTTTACTCCAGTTTTACTATTATTTTGGTAGTTTTTTATTTTTACTATTATGTACAAGAATATGATGGCTTTTGTTTCAATAAAAGTGGCAGGGCCACTGAACTTATATTAAAAAACAAAGTGCTACATTTTCGGAGCTCAACAAAGAAGATCTCTACAAAGAGAGGAGTAGAGGAAATGGGAGGATGAATAACAAAATTCTCCCACAAGAGATACATTTAAGCTTTTAGGGAGAAGTAAGAGAACCCATGCATCCAAACACAAAAGGTGCCGCAATACATATAAAGACCTAGCACCAATGAACATCTTTTTTTCTTGTGCCAAGCAGTCAGATGCAGCACAGATGTGGTGCAAAATATATGAAAACCCAGCACCAAAATACATCACAAAATGTGGTACAAAGCAAAATGGGCCAAAGTAAACCAAGGTCACAAAAGGAGATGAGTGGCGAAGGTTCAAATACGGACCCCGAGCAACCCCAGGAGTAATCATATCTAGTCAAGGCTGCAAAAAACCATCAATGCCCAAACTTGAATACTACCAACCTACATGGCACAAAATGCTAGCTGAGAATGCAAGGAAACAAAGAGAGATGAATGGAGATAGCCAAGAGATAATTCCAATCCCATAGTATGATCAAAAAATTGTCTCCCAGATAATCAAAAGAAACCCAATTGCAAGAGAGAATTAAGTGGAACTTTCCTTAGAGGAGGCAATGTCTATTGGAGGAGGGAAGTAGGGAACCTCATGAGGCTCTATGAGGGCATGGTAGATTAGAAAATGTACTGTATTATAAAGATTCTAAATTTTATCACAAACAACATTACCATAGTGAAATCTTAATTTGAATAAACGATGATCAAACTCACGAGAATAGTCATCAATGAGTGCATGACCCATTGAACAAAGAAGAGTAGAAAGGAACCTGTGAGATAAAATATGTTGACGACAAAGTATACCCCCAACAATATTCATTTCGTGCAAAATGTCATAACCTTGTAGTGCAAGTTGCAATGAGGAGAGTGGACAAATGTGAGGAAATATGTATGTACCTACTAAAAACTTCACCATCTTAACACTCCAAAGAACATTCAGAGAGATTTGAAACAAATCTTGATGCAATTTCGTGAGGCAATGCCATGGCATGGAACTCTACCCATTCCTCACCAAGCACAATTGGAATTTCCTTAGAAATTTGCTTACATTCAATTATAAAATTCCTTCACAGCTTTTCAGTGTTAAGTGGTTGATTATCATGGATCTCATGAAACCTAGCAGGGACCAAAACTTTGAAGGAGTTTTCCATTTTCACAGTGCAAGAACAAGCCAAGATAATGAGTGTAATGTATTGCAACTCCATTTTAAAAGACCTAGAGTTGCCACAATGCCAATATGAGGGGCAGTCACACAAGCTTGCAATAAAAACACCAACTCCCAATTGTACCATAGAGAGGTGGAAGGACAATTACCCAATAAATGGATAAGTTGGCTATAAGTACCCAACAACCCAGCAAGCATGTCAAGTGCCAACCAATAAAGAGTTGAACATTAGAATGTCATGTCACACCAAATGGCATGAAATCAGTGCAGAAAGATATGGATAATGTAAGTACATATTGCCAAATTTTGCATTTCAATGTAACAGATGTCACATGGAACCGTACACAAATCCCAAATTTGCATTCACTAACTCATTTGACTACAAAATACGACTAAACTTTCTGATGAAAGATGTATAATTAGATGTATTGTCGGGTACTTGTGTATTTAATGTGAAATTTAAAAAAAAAAATTAAGTTTATGCCCGACGTTTGTCAAAATTGTGATGCTCTGTGATTTCCATCACTATTTCAACATACCCTTAAATTCAACCATCCCCTTCCATTAATCTGTGGGCCGACATATGGTTAACCTCCTTAATTTGTGGGCCAATGGGTATATGGTTAGCGTTTGTCAAGGTTCCAACAAATGTTTTTTAATAAATAAAAGTGAGTTCAACAATTTATCTATACTTGCGACAGTGTTTTGCTATACTTGTGACAGTTTGTGGATGTTATAGGCCAAATTTTTTTGGTGCAAAATATTAGAATTATTAGATTTTGTTACCTGTCTATGATTAAAAATTATTGGAGTGTGAGTTTGATATTTTTTGAAGATCTAAATATTCAAGCTTGGTAAAGAAAAATCATGTCAGATAATATTAGTGCAGAACAAAATAAAGAGACACTTGCTAGATTGTTTGCTAGATTGAAAAGAAAGGGTGATGGGAAATGTTACTGTCCTTGCAATAATTGCAAGGGCTTAATGACAAGAATAATTTTAATCACAACAGCTGAGAAACATTGTAGGCAGCATGGTCACGTTGAAGGCGGGCATGATTATCATCCATTGGTAAGTTGTTCATTATATGTCTTTATATTGATTGAATTTGTAAATGTTTATATCATTTTAACATTCTTTATATATAGAAAAAAATCACTTGATCATGATCATGGTTTATTTGTGTCGATCATTATTATAAAGGTGGGGATCCCTAGGGCACATGATATGGATTATCACAGCCCGAAGAATGTGGTTTTGCAAGTGGAGGAACATGGAGTTGTGAATATCAAAGATGAAGTTAATGATCCTATGGAAGAAGATGATCATGCGCCAGAAAACACAATTGAAGATGATGGTACAAATACATTGATCCATGACATATTTAGTGGCACAGTTGATCATGATGATCGAGATGACTTTGATGATGTTCATGATTTACCTATACTTGAGAAGGCATACAAGCCCCTTTATGAAGGCTCTCAAAAAACTCTTCTCTCTGTTGCATTGTTGTTGGTGAACTTGAAGGTTATGAATGGTTTATCCAACATAGAAATCTCACAGATGTTAAGGTATGTCATATATGTCATCTTTTTCATCTATTTTTGTTGTTAGTTCATCACTAGTAAATAAAAGATAAAATATGTAGCATTAATATTCTTTATATTAACAAATTATTTTTTTTGTTGTAGATTGATAGGTGAATTTTTGTTACCACCATCAAATATTTTACCTCCCTCATACCGAGATTTATCTACCATTATGAAAGATATTGGAATGAAGTATCAAGAAATAGATGCATGTCCCAATGATCATATTATATATCATAAACAGCATGAATTTGCAATAGAATTCCCAGAATGTCATATCAGTAGATATCAAATAGATCAACTAACAATAAAGGTGCCTCACAAGGTTCTTCGTTATATTCCCATTATTCCACGTATGCAATGATTATTTAGGTGTGAAAGCTTAGCGCAATTTATGGATTACCATGCACAAAATAGAAGTGGAGATGACATTATTCGAATGCCTGCAGATGGTTCTGCATTTAGGGACATGGAGGAAAAATGGCCACACTTTAAAGAAGAACCTCATAATCTCAGGCTTTCATTGGCAGTGGACGGTGTCAATCCATTTGGAGAGCTAAGATCTATTTACTCGGTGTGGATTGTTTTTGTTATCAACAATAACATTCCTCCATGGATGTCAATAAAGAGGGAGCACATAATGTTGGCAATGATTATTTGAGGTATTTGTTTACATCAATATTCTTTAACGTAGTAGGATCTCATTTGTCTTATTTGTTGCATAATGACATATTTTTTTCATTTAATAGTCATGTACATTAATTTATATATATTGTAGTAAAATGGTTATAATAATTATGTAATGTTTATGTTCATTCAACTAGGTAAGTACCAAGTTAAAGGTATGAAGGTATATATTGAGCCTCTTATCGACGAGTTACTAAACTTATGGAATGGTGTCACTATGTATGACGTCTCTAGACCAATAGGACAAAGACAATTTCATGCAATGCAATGCTTCTATGGACAATTCATATGCCCCAAGGCTAACACATTTTTGTGGTATGTTATAACGTTTGACTGCACTTTAACGATATTTAATTTTATGAAATAGATATCATGCATGTTTTTTAAATAATCTATTCATTATATATATTTATAAAAATTGACATATTTGATCCAATTATATATGATCTTGCAAGTCTTCAAACAAAGGGAAAATTTGCATGTCCAGTTTGTGGTCCAAAGATGAAATCTAGTCATTCAACAAGTTTAGGAAAGTAGGTGTTTGATGAGTATAGGCACTTCCTCCACAGAAATCATAAGTATCGAACTACTGAAAAAAGAAATTTCAATGGGAAAGAAGAGACTACATCAAAACCACGAAGAATGACACCTCGCCTATGGAAGTTGGAATATAATAGAATTAATCATCAAGGTTATACATTGGATCAAATTGTTTATCTATCATATATAATATGTTTGGAATTTATATTTTTATATTGTGTTTTGTTTACTCATGTTATAATTGACAATGATTTTCGTTGTTAATTTGTTTAACTTATATGCTTCATGAAGGTTGTCAAGGCATTAATGGTCGACTTCCATAGGGACTGGAAATTTATCCTAGACAATTTAGTAGGTTGCCCTACTACGAGCAGCTACAAATTATGCATTTGTTTGATACAATGCATATCGAAAAGAATATAACAAAAATGTCATGGAAAATATTGGATGGAGGGCATGACAAAGAAAAAATTGTCAAAATTTGTAGTGACATTCAGGAAGCCAATCATGCAATAAAAAATGTCATTCAATTAAATAGCGATGGAGACTAAATTAATATAAGTGCCCTTCTTTGGTTATTAACGGAGCAGCAAAGCAATGCTATAAAAGAAGTCATTCGAAAAATTCAATTTCCCACAGGATTTGCTGTGAACATAAATAATATCATTAGAAAGAAAGGCGAATTCGGGTCAACGATGAAAATGCATGATTGGCATACCTTCATTAAGGTAATTATTCTAGTATATTTTATATATATTTGTATACTGCATATAATTTTCAGTGTATTATGTTTACTAGTTTTGGAAAAATAATGAAAAGATCATTTTATAATTGTTGCAATACGTTCTATCTATATCTCTCCCAGACAACTTTGACAACAATAGGTTGTAAGCCTATATCTTCATCTACATGCAATTCCTTGGCTACTTGTAAGTCCCTATCAGGGAGTTCTTCATATTCATCATTCATCATCTGAGAGACCGTTCTCTGTTGTGATTGTGCTTCATTTTCTCCCGCAAATTCTTCTTCATATGAATCATCCATTTCTTGCAAACTTTGCTTTTTTTTCTCTAACTCCTTCATGAAATTTTCTATAACCTCCTCTGCTTCTTTGTCTTCTTTGTTTTTAAACACATCTTCCCCCAGTATAGGAAAATGGGTGTATCCACTAAGGTTTTTCTTTTTCTTACAAGAGTGTATGTACCCTTCAGGGTCATAATTCATTCTTTGTGCATACTCCTTTAATTTGAATTCATCCAAAAATGAAAGATAATAAGATCATTGGTAGTGGGATGTTAGGTTTTCAGGTACATCAATTATAAATTAAGGTCGTATACCGTGGTAATTAACTAATTATATGCCATTTGTGAATTTTTTTTTCATATAGTTGGTCGAGAGTGGGATGCACTACATTTGTATGTCGCAAACAATCTTGATTGGATGACGGTATGGATTGAACGATGTCAACAATCCGGTCGCGCATTAACATGGGAAGGTGTGGCTTCATTGGTTAAAGAAGCTCATCGTAATGAGATTCCAATGTTACACCAAGGGAAATTGATTTAGCATATGGTTTAAGAGATAAGCAGGTATGTAAAAATATATTAATCACCCATATTATTTAATTATTTTCAATTATATTGATGTATATATATGTTGAGTTTTTTTTTCTTTGCATACATTCGGCCAAGAATAAATATGTTTATCAACTGACGATGCAATAATTTTTACATGTTTGACATATTACAGGTGAAACACCACAAGGCTTTGTGGTGCAATGGTCATAAATTTTGAATCAAAAAGTTGGATGACACGAAGAAAACTTGTGATTTTGGGATAACTACAGTCTTTCAGGTGACTAATGTTTCATCTAGAAGCGACATACATCCAAAAGTCTCAAAAAATTGATACTATGGGATTTTGGATGATATACTTGAGTGTGACTTTAAGTCTTTCAAATTAGTTTTGTTCGTCGTCTAATGGTACAGGTTACAATTGAATGAAAATGATCCCGAGAGAACTGTTATTGAACATGATAATGGATTTACCATGGTTAATACAAGGTCAATCTAGCGAGCTAGAAATGAGCCCTATGTTCTTCCAAGCCAATGTGAGCAGGTATTTTACTCAGAGGTTCCAGGTAAATTAGGTTGGTCATTTGTTGTTAGACATGATCCAAGAGGAAGGCTGGTAAAGTTTAATGTGGTGGAAGAAGAAGATACCAAAGAACTAGAAGATGATGTAGATAATGATCAGGATCAATAGTTAGTTGATGATGTTCCTGACGAAGATATCAAAGAAGAGGAACTAAATCATGATGATGTAGGAGTTAATGTTCATGAAGATGATGTCCATGTGGATGATGACATTATCAAAACTGATATCAATGGTGATGATGATGATGATATGACCAATCCTTACAATGCCGAATTTGGATTGGATGCTACAAACAAAGAGTTGGATGAAGAAGAAGATCAATGACATTGAAATGTATGAGTTATGCGATTATATTATCTATTTGATATTGATTTCTTGATAGAATTATATTTGACTTATATGGTTACATAATTAATTCATGTACTTTTTAATGTTGTTAATTCACGATGCAATTACAACTATTGTACCTCTCCTAGAAATTTCCATATGATCAAATCCTAATTACTCTACGACTATTTATGATTAGATATTATTTGATCATATCTTTTGTTATTTCATTCCCAAAAAAATAGTGTTTCCTCATGTTGACCCCGCATAGTGACATGTGAATGGGGCCAACGTTGAATTTTTTTCATTGTATGGAGTGAAACTTGACATGGTTAGCCTAGATGCATGCATTGATGATATGGGAGGGTTTCGAGACTCAAACATCAGGTCATGCTATATAAAGGCATCTCATCCTTCCTAATAATACAAGTTGCCTTATTCTTCGTCTCTTTCATACATTGTTCTTAGCATTTCTTTGGTTAATGGTTTCAAAAGATGAGGCTCTCTAAGCCTCACCTTGGATCTATTACACATCAGTTTGTGCATTTTCATTAGCAATGAATATTTAGATGATCTTTAAAAAGCTCATTGAATATAAAGATGATAATAGGAAGCTAAAAAAATGAGTATGTTTTGTTTATGGAACCTAAACCACAAGGTTTTTCATTCTAATGCTAAAACCAAGTCAAATTAACCCCTAACACCTATTGGAAAAGTCAAAACATTCCTTTCTTTCAAATTCACAAGAACGTATAAACTTTTTGAAACCACACATGCATGTTATGAAAGTTTATGGTAATCCTACTTATAGCGGAAGTTCACATGATAAGCTAACCAAAGGCACTATATTGGAGGATAAACCCACCTACGGAATTAATTTAAGAGGTAAGGGACACCTATTAGTGGAATTTTGAGTCTTGGATTAATCCAGAGTGCTAAAATTAGTTTTAGTGTTCTTCCCTTGGGGTTATATTTATCTCTACAATTTCCCATACTTAACCATTTCATCATCCCTTTTCCCAAGCTATTTGTATCACAATATAAACTTGGTCAGATCTCACATTAGCCCCTTAGTTAATTATCCATTTCCTCCAAGTTGAATGGAACCTTTTGTACCAATGCATCTATATTTTCCTACCCTAATGGATCAATACTTGACATCACCTTAACAATCTTCTTTATGTCATAGCATTTTTCTGAAGTGCCTTTGGCATGCTTTAGATGTGTCAATATTAACTAGATTGAATATATTAATTTTAAAGTCTCTTAACACATTCCATGACAAGAAAAATGACTCATTTGGATTAAGGAGTACTTTCCTAAACCATTCCTTCATATTCAACAATCCCTTCTCACACCCACATCATAATTCATATCCATGTTAGTTGTACTGAATGTTTTAAACCAAAAATCAATGAATCATAGGATAGAAGAAAACTCGTTATGCACAAGAATAAGAATCAAAGAGACTAAAAGAATCGATTCACTAGATATGCTCCCCATTACTGTAATAGACCAATGTAAAAAAATAAGTCATAACAAGAATAGGACCAAAAAAACTAGGAAAAGGAACCTTGTGGGCTACATTAATAACACATTGATCGCAAGTATTTCTTCCATGATGTTTAAATGACAAAATATCATATAGCTCAATCTTTAGTCAAGTAGTATTTCAATCACTGATTCTTAGATATCCATCATGATTAAACATCACATATCATAATCCTTTTTAACAATCACTAGGACTGTAGATAATATTCAATCATGTCATAGGAAATAAATCATCAAAAATTATAAAGAAAGAGAAAACCAACTATATAAGCTCAACAAGCCTCCATACAAAAATTATATTTTGTAGAAAATAAAATAAACTATATGTTAACATAGCATATATATTTTGTATATAAACTATATGTTGACATAGCATATATATAAACTATATATTTTGAATTTTGGCCCCATCCATGCAGGAGCACAACATAGCATACTACACCGAGACCCTAACTGGAGAGTTGCACCGAGAACCACTACATCTAGCCCCTGAGTGGAGAGTTGTGAGACTTCACTAGACGAGTGTTGCAAGGCCATTGAGTTGGGGAGGAAGACTAGGAACCATTTGGCAGGAGGAAAGCCAGAGCAAGAGGTGAGGGCACTCAGAAAGAGACAATCGACCAAGGGACAATGACTGTAAGTGATTTTTCCCCCACATTTAGAAATCTTGTTGCAAGTACAGTGATTTAGACTCTGTTTGTTCCCATCGAGGTGTTGCATGCTATAATTTGGTCAATTTGAGCTAATGTCCCATTGACAAACCCAAGTACTACCTAGTACTAGTGTTTGGTTAGTTCGAACAACCAAGCTTTGAGATGTTCAATCAGTTGGGTGGCCATTTTTTGGCTTGTGAACTATAATTTTTGTATATGTCTTAGTATATTTTTTCTACTACAAGATTGAAAGGAATTCTTGTCACATAATAGAACACAAAGTTCAGTAGGGTTCAAATTTCTAAACTTTGATGAAATAAATTTACATATTGAGGTCCACAAATGATCAAAGGGACTGAAAACAATACATGGTCCATGAGTGCGATGAAAAATTCCTAATGCCTGTCCATAAGAGAACATATAGAAGTACATGATGCAGAGTCAGAGGAAGGAAAAAAACTCACACAATCTCATTTGACAAGTCACAAACAATCTTGAACTTTCCTTCTTTTGATACACTTATTCAACTATATTTCCCTTCACAAAACTCAACATAAACACTCAACTTTTTCTTTAGAGTTCCAAACCATTACCAGACCTTCAAACACCTTATTCAACTTCATCTTGATCAAAATAAACAATTACCCAGTTTTCCCTTTCATTTTACCATTAACTCTCTTTATGACTATCCTAAACTTCACAATTTCAACTCAATATAAAGTAATCTGACCCAAAACAGTATTTAGGCTAATATAGACCACACAATTTCCATCCTATTTCACTTCAAACAAATGTAAACCATCTCCCATCCTTTATTCTTGACAATTTAACAAAAGCATATATTGTACTTTCATTTTAGTCTGCAAAATAGGGCTATTATTAGACAGATTAGTCAAAGCAATGGACTTTTTAACATCATGCTTACACCAAACCTTATATCAAATGAGATCAAATTATACCTTGGTAATCTCTTAACCAAAACAACCAAGAACTCACACTGAATCATCAAAAGCCCTTAAAGTTCTTACTATAACTGGTTCTTGCATACCTTATTTGCAATGCTTGTAGGTCTGCCAACCAATTTGTAAAGGCTTCATTCACAATCCAAGCACTATTACACAAGTCTATCCCAACTTTTCAATGCCCTCTTTGCAGATCTAAAACATATTCAAAATGGGTATCAAAACTTTTACAGCACAAGCTTCAAATATTGTTGTCTCAGACAGATTTAGGCCTAATTAGGCCTGATTTGCATAAGGGTTTGTTGCTTTACTAACTCCTGACCAAAGTACACTTGTCCAGTGCTTGGGACATGTTTAGTTTGACTAGTATATGCTCTTCAAAGCATCAAAGTCCGTTTACAAAGTATTTTCACAAAACCCTAAGGGGTTAACCTTCATAATTACTTTGTTCATAGACTGTAAATACAGTTTTTCAGTCAAGTTTCATTCCCTCGCATCTTATCTTTATGATTTTTCCCTAAATCCACTGAAACATAAAAGAACATTCATAGTAGGATAATCTCACAAGAAACCAGAAGTTTTGACCAATTAATCAAGGAGAAACATAATTATTTGTCGTTGCTACCATAACGTCTGAGGGTTTTAGCAGTCTGAAGTAAATCCATAATAACTCACATAAATCTTAACTAAAATACATGAAATTTGATGTAACAGGAAGGTGATTAAGATTATTTCCATATCCAACCATTCTACCATGCCTTCAAGGCCGTACAATTCCATACAATGTCTGGAAATGTAAGATTTCTGAAGAAAAATGATTAAAAATCAGAGATTTTCCTTGAACTTATTCTTTATTCAACCACCCTCAAAGTTCTAAAAGATACAAGAGCCTTTTTAAAGGAAAAAAAATTGACTTTTAGCCTTCTAACTGCCTCTAACCAACCCTAATGACTCTTCATCTCTTAATATTGCCTTTTAGATTAAGTTGACGACTTTTTACATTGTTTTCATTTTTGCACTTTTGGACTTAATAAACACCAAATGACCTCAACATGACCTCAAATATATGAAACATGACTCTAATAACATGATTTACAAAGTAGGAACAATAACATTTAGTCAAATTTCAAAACATTGCTTCATAGAGGCCTAATTATGCCAAGGTGCTCCTGCACCAATACAAGAGATGAAAAAAAGACAAGGAGCCATTAAAAACTTTTGAATATTTCACTGACTCAACCAAACCTCCAAAAGAACAATACAAATGCCAACTCTAGGGAAATCCCAAAAGAGAACACTAATGAAAGTGGACCTTTTTTTTTTAAGTCCTAGAAGAGTATAAATGGTTCGAAGATGTTGTGGGTGTCTGGAAAATGGTGAAGGAATGTTGGATAGGGAGGGACCCAATTAGCCTCTTTAATTGAATTCTTAAGAAACAAAAAAACTCCAATACATTTTGGGGTTCTTCTGAGTAGGGCCCATCTTTTATTATTTTATTTGGGGGACCCAAAAAACCATACGGGTAAAAACCTGTGGAGCTTAATCATTAAAGGAAAGGGGTCTGTCCATTTAGAAATAGACTGAAAGGATGGTTACACGAGCAGCTATTTCACATCAAAGGTGGTCCAAAAAATTTCATAGACTAACTAACCAGACACCAGTACTACCTTAGAGGGACTATTGTCTTTGAGGAAGGTGGTCCAAAAAAAATCATAGACAGGTACAAAATATAATAGAAACCTTCCACCAACTAACCCAATCAACCTCCAAGAAACAAGACAGTGACTCCTCTAGATGTTCCCAAAACCCAAGGCTTCAAAACACAAGGTTGGTGACCCTACAAACCATTCTCATGCTTACCAAGTGATCTTTGATCATCATACCCTTACAAGGTTTATTGATACATTCACAACTATTGTTACCTCCACATACATTTGACTAGTAGTGACAAGCTTGGTTTTTAATCCTCCAACCCCATACCTTGGCATCACATCACCATGAAAGAACTTCATCCAATATCCTCATGAGTGCAAGTACCACCAAATAGGTATTTTTCAGATCTCTCTTCCTCGAGCGAGGGAAATTCAGGAAGAGAAGAGGAAAGCGAGACATGTAGTTTTTACTCCATTTTTGGTTTAGGGTTAGTTTTTATGCTTTATTACATTAACCTAGAATTTTACGCTGGATTACAAGTGCAATTGGTAGTTGATGTATGTTATGGTCTACACCAGACCAAACATTGCCCAAGAAATGGGAGTTGAATTAGTTTATGACTAATCTTAGCAAAGAGCACCAAGGAGTAGTGAAGAGAGTCTTTGGTACTTATGGGGCATTATAGAGTATTTTATTTGCTACCATGGTCTCATGTAGCATAATGATGGCACTTGTAGTATATTCAATGAGTACTTGTAGCACTTGGAGATTAAAGAGTTTGTTGATTTGAATAGAATAGAAGAGTGGATAACAAAAGAACTTCCAATGGTTATGTTTTTAAGTTGTTAGGTGGTACAATTAGTTGGATGATCAAACATGTTGCAATCACTTTATCCACTACAAAAATTAAGTTTGAATATTGAATTGAGTCAGTGAGTAGTTTAAAGTGGATGTGACAATCAAAGCACCATCAACTTAGCAAAGAACCCAACTTTTCACACACAAACAAAGCATATAAATGTTTAATATCATTTTTTCATGACATGACAAAGGATGGAAGGGTGATGTTTGAAAAGATCGATACTCTAATGAATGTTGTAGATGTTGTTGATGGTGTTTTTATGCACTTCTCAACACAGGCAGTGCATAGGCGCACTACCTCTCTTGAAAGACAATTTCCCACAATCGAGTTGCAGAACACTATCCCAAGGTCTCTCGGATGTTAGGTCATGACGGTGCTTAGATACCTCATTAGTTTGATGTGATTTGCTGGAATCACAAGGCGACCTTACAGAAATACAAAGTGTGGATGCGAAGCATGAAGTTGGATCTTTGAAAAGGGAGTTCTTAGCATGAAAGCAGTTATGTGTTGGCTGTAGGTTCAAACAGCAGTCTCAAACTCCATCAGGTTGTTATATTTGGCTCTATAATGTGCAATGAACCTTGGTATTGTTCAGTTTCTAAAAAAGGTGGAAAAAGAGTGAAGGGGAAGAAAAGTTCCTAAGTCTGAAGCTTGCAATGAATAGTGACAATGGAGTTCCTATAATGGACAATTCCTTAAAACAATATCCCACTTAACCAGGGATTTCACAGTATCATGGAAATTGTGCTATCTTCTAAGGGCTGCAGATTTTTATCCTTCAACCACCACATACATGCATGAACTAAAGATAAGAGTTTGGGACAGCTTTAATCAAGTCCAGGCTAACTTTGCACAGCTATCTACCTTCAGCAAACAGCAAAAAGTATGGACTAAGGGATCATCAACAGTGCAAAAATTTTCATAAACACCAAACAACATTCCTAAAATTTACCCAAGTAACATGAACAGCTAACTAAACAGCAAAGAGATCTAAGCTAAACATCTAATATTGGAGAAGTGAATCAATTGACATGAGAGAAAACAAGGAAATGCACCAAATCAATGCTATTTCTTATAAATTTCTGCAGCATGTCTTTACAACAACTCAACTCTCTCTCTTGCAAATGAGGGGAGTGCTCTATTTATAGTTTTTCAAAAATCAAATGAATGGCCAAGATTCATTACAATTGTGTGGCCACGATTCATTACAAAATAGGGTTTCACCTACCCCCAAATAGATTTATAATTTTAAAACATCTTTTGTCTTTTCCCTATTTTGTCATCTAGTGGATGACACTATTTACCTTTTCGTCCTGTAGCTAATTGCTGTTTCTTTGGCTGTAGCTACTCTTTTGGGAGGTCTTCTTCCTTGACTAGGCTGTGTTGTTGCTCATCGAAGGATGCATGTTCAATGTACTTGAGGATGACGGCCTGAAGCTTGTCGATCTCGAGGATTTCGCATCTCAACGCCTGGTAGCTCCATTCCTTGGCATTCTCCTCCAGCCGCTTCTAGTCCTCGTCATACTTTAAGCCTTGATCTCTGAACAGCTCTGATCTGTCGAAGGCACGGGCAGCGAAACTCAGGAAGTCTGTTGTGATATCTCTGGCTGTCCCGTCCTTCATCTTTTCCTCAAAGTATGACCTAACCTTTTCTGCATCCAATTGCACCGTGGGCATATCATGGCCCGTTATCAGCTTAAGGTACTCGGCGCATTCTACTCAGATTTTTTTGATCCATGCAATATCTGGATCCACCCTGTTTTGGATCTGTTCCATCCTCTCTTTTCGGTTAATGAGGTCTCTGCGCCACATGTCCACCAACCAGTGATCTTCCTTCTTTAATTCTAACTTCTCTTCCCGCATGTTTTCTGGCATTTGAAGGATGGCTTCAACCTTCGGGAAGGCAGAGTCGTAGATTGCAGGGAAGTTGGTGCAGAGTTTCTTTGTGCTTTCCAAGGATTGAACCAGGTCCAGGAACTTATTGGCTATCTGCACAGCCAAGCCGATTCCTACATTTTCGACGCTCGCAACCTGCTGGAACCAGTCCTCCGTGGTCTTCTCCAAGTTTTTCCTCCTCTCTAGCTTATCTATTTGTTCCTTGGAGAGCAGCTGTGGCGTGGCTGTACAGGTAGTGGGGACGTCATCCATTGAAAACCACTGCTGAATGTAGTCAGTTAGGGCAGCAACTTGCGCCTTTAGCTCATCTTTGGTGACCTTGTCATGTTTAATCAGATGCACCACCGTGGCCACCGACTCCTCGAGGTGCTCAACCTTCTGTTCCCTGGTTGTTGTCCACAGGTCAATAGTGGAGATGTTGTAGCTAACTCCGGCCTGGCCAACAGTTGGCATCGCTACTTGTGCTGCCCGGGAGCCAGAAGCGTCCATGGATATCCTGGAACGGACCTTAAGCTTCTTCTCCTTCTTTGTTGTGACTAGAGATCGAGCCAAGATGGCTTCCAATCTCGACCTCGGGTCGCTCAGAACAGGAGTAGTCTTTTCAAGCTGCTTTTCCAACCAATCGGGTATGGCAGATTTGTCCTTGGGTGTATCATGGCTGCCTTCACCCTTCTCCATTAACTGTAAAATCTCTGCCTGTTCCCCCTTTTGGGCTTCTTCCTTTATTTTGGCAGCATCCTCCTCTTTGTTAGAGTCTTGATAAAACATGAGGCTTTTGACGGGCAGCTTGGTGGATAATATCTGGGTGGGATCTTCTTGTTTTGCTGCCCCTTCTTCTTTCTTCTCCTCAACAGCCTCGGGTTCGGGGCTCTTCACAATGTGGGTCTCGACCTCAGGTAAATTCTTTTTAGGTTGCCCCTCTGGTGGCTGTCCCTCTTCACCACGTGGCGACTATTCTGCCTCTTCCCCAACATCCTTTAGCTGCTGAGCCAACTCTTCCTCGATATCCTCATCAAATGTCTAGACAATCTCTTTATCACTTGAGCCTTCCTCTTCATCCTTGCTCTCGGAGGAGCCCGTCTCTTCTTCCTCATAGGCAACCTTGTCAATGGTTCTATGCTCAAATTCAGGTTGCTCATAATAATCATCGGCCTCCTCCTCAATAGGCTTTGAAGCCTTCTGTTCCAACTCTTCCAACTCTTTGGAAATTTGCATCGTGGCCTCCATGGCTGGCGGCCCTGTTGGCGGTTGCGAAGGCTGAACTGTTGCGAGGGCTTGGGCAAGGGCTGCTTGGAGTGCGGGGTCCATTAGGAGTTGTGAGAGCTCGGGGGGAAGACTCTGCAGGTGCCGTGTAATAGCTTTGGGCACAGTGGAGAGGGGAACAGGGGACCTTATCGTTGCCAGAGGTAGGGAGGTGATGGGTGACATGGCAGCAGCAGAGGAAGGGGAAGTGGTCATGCTCGAGGAAGAGTCGATATTGATTATGGACCCGGCTGGGGGCGAAGAGGCAAGGTGGACAGAAATGTCCACCGCCTGCGGAGATGAGGCGACTGTGGCCTGAGAGGCGGGCAGCGCACCAGTTGGGGGAGGAAGGAGAAAGGGAGGCTATGCCTCCGTTGTGATCACTGTCCTTTTAAGCTTCTTGGGAGATGAGCCTCCCGTATCCTTTGTTGCTTATTCTTTTGGGTCCGCAGACTGTGCCGTTTCTGCTCCCTTCCTTTTTTGGGACCTGGTGATGGGGGGAGACTTGGAAGTCTCACCAGCTGATGGGGAGGTGGTAACGTCCTCCATGGTGCTTGGCTTGCTCTTGAGTGCTTCGTATGCTAAAGCCACCCCTTGTAGCTTCAGTTGTGCTACCTGTCCATCAACCCACTCCTTAGTGCGAGCTATAATTGGCTGCGTGATAGTATCCAGGTCTTCGACCTCTTGCTCGTCCCAGTCGATGGAGGGGATTGCTAGGTCGGCAACCGCAGGGTACCTTGGGTGCACAAGGGTGGACTCATCCTTTTCAAGTTGGTCTGGCACTCGAAACAGTTGCACCTTCCTCAAAAACTGTACAGTCATTCGCATATAGTGTCTCTTGCAGACTTCCTTATCATCTTTACAATCCGCCCAGAAATCTTCAACATGGTATTGGTGGGTGTATGCTAGTCCTAGCGCTTTCCTGACATGGCCATGTGGGTCCATTCGTGGGCAAGCTGTGTACCATTCAAAGTTATATTCTTTAAGTTTTTTCTCTGAGTTGCTGACGCATTGAGATGTTTGCAATCGATATACGCCCTAGCCGAGGGTCATGGGATAGGGGATCCCTGCTATGTGCTTTTTTCCAAAGACCGTTTGAATGTGTTGGAGTTGCCGGGAGAGCTCTAGGAGAATGATCCTGTCATTTGGGTATCTCGGCAACTTGTTCGGCCGTTCCGTGAATCCCTGGGCACGGATGTAGGTGAACTTGGGGAATTGAATGTATAAGAAGGCATACTCCTTCAGGAGTGCCCTGGCACTGTGGGATACCCTTCTCTCAAAGTCCCCGGCTATTAATCTAATAATGTGGCCTATGAAGGCATCATTGACATGGCAATACTCTTTTTTGAAGTAGCGGTACTGTAGCTGAGGGTACCGGTCAAAAGGCTTAAGCCCTCGTTTGTGATCCCCATCTGGTGCCATAAATAGCCCACTATACTGTCTCTGACCTACCAAGGAGTATACCAGGTATGAGGTCATGTAGAACTTGGAGCTTTTCTTGACATTTACGAACTGCTCGTGGAAGTAGTTGCTGATGATACTCCCCCAGTCGAATGAGATCTTGGTTTTCACGTCCTCATTCCCTCGTATGATCTGTTCAACGTAGTAAGCCATCCACTCTTGGAAGTAGGCGGCTGCTGGGAGGCCCATGACCCTGCTGAGCATAGTCACCAAGTCGTGATAATCCTCATGGAAGTCTTTTCAGAACAGCTCCTGGGGAACCTTTGCAGCGCTGCCCCGCCTCTCCTTAAGCCAGTAAATGTTAATTGACTTTTTGCAGCCCAATGGGTTTGCATCCCATGCCGCTTGACACTGCTCCAACATGGGGATCTGCATATGTGGGAATGTGGAAGGTTTTTGTGATTTCTACCGGAGACATGTCAGCAAGGATATTCCCCTCCTTGTCCACGATTGTTCTAGTTTCTGTTTGATAGGCTTCTCGACAAGCCATTACTAATTCAGGTGCTATCAGAGACAGAGGGAAGCCGACAGCTTTGGCAATCCCACTTTGGCGTATTAATCAGGCATTCTTTGTTTTAGGGTCGACCTTGACCCTCTGGGTGAACTCATCTATGTCCACCTGGCCGATATTGGTGTCTGAGATCTCTCTCCAGTCAGTCAAGACCTTTGACTGGAGCGGTTCACCGTGGAATTGAAACTTCATTTGGTCCTTATCGTCCTTTCCATGAGCGGCCCTCCCGGATTTCTTACCCTTGTCCTTTTCGGTAGAGGCCCCTGAAGTTCCTCCAGCTGATTCCATATATCCTGCAAGCAAAGGGCGAAGTCAGCACAACAAACATCAATAACGTTAATGTTAGTCCGCATTGTGAGTATATCATCTAAATGACCATTCAAATACATCACAAATTTTATCCTCAGACGATATCGATTTCATTTTAGGGCATTTGGACAATCCAGGCCCAGAGGGCCAGACTTCCCTGGCAGGAATGCTGTCAAGGAGGGAAAACACAACCGAAAGTTCCCGGAGACCCCCGTTGGCCAAATTTTGATATCTTAAGGGGCCCATGATGGAGAACGGCATGATTTAGGATGTGGGTCGAAGTTAGATTCTCAGTTTGAATTGGTTTGGATCGATTTAAGGAGCCCCGGAGATTCCAGGCCGGGAAGCTATTAAGGGGCGGCTGTTGGAGACGACGAACAGCAGACGGAAGTCCAGCCGAGGAAGCCCGGCGGTGGAAGTCCGAAGGCCAGAGTCCGGGGGCAAAAAGATGGCTGACACAGAAGTTATGACATTTAGGTCAGGCAGCAATTAGAAACCCGGGGCCCGAAGGCCGGAAGGACGCAAGGGGTTCACCGCCGAGATACCTTATAATGGCTTGAACGATGGGGGTGAAGGGGACTCCGGGACCTGGTGGCCAGAAAGACAACGAATGACGGCCACCTGAAAGATGAGTATATCATTGAGCGGCAACGGCGAGGAAACGCCCGGGGTCCGGTATCCCGGGAGGAGGCCAGACGATGGCCGCCATGTAAATTGTGTGTTGACTTGAACGGCGGCGGCGGCAGCGAGAAGAGCGGAGCCCGGAGGGCGGGGAGCTGACTGAGGTTTGTCACCGAAGGATTCTGCAATGTGGGCCAGCGGCGATGGCGAGGAGGCCCCCGGAGTCCGGCCCACGAGAGGATGCACGGCGACGGCCGCTGTGAGGTTATGACAACGATTGGGGCAACGGCGGTGAAAGGCGTCCCGGGACCCAGGAGACGGAATGATGCGGGCTAACGGCCGCCGGCGGATATTCTGCGACAGTTTGGACGGCGGCGGCGGGAGGCAGCCCGGAGCCCGGAAGGTGGGGAGACGGAGGGGTTCCGGGGCATGGCCAAGCTTAATCAATCTTCAGATGGCCAAGGAAAGGACGGGACCCAGAGGGCGGGACGCAGATCGGATTTCACCACCGAGGTTAGATTTAACGCGGCAAAATGTGAAAGGCATTCTGGGGATGGAATCCCGATGACCCGGGCCCGGTTAGGGGGACGGCCATCGGTATGCAACCATACACGGGAATGGACCGGCAAAAGAGGGGACCAGGCCCGAGGGGGCCGGTCGCCCTACGTGAAGAACAGCCGCGCAATGGGCGAGCTCCGGGTTGAGAGGGAGGGCCATTGCGATGGGTTCAAGCAATTTCTAAAACATGGGTTTCAAGCGCGATGAGGTGCCCTTCAATTTTATGCCATTTAATTTATTGTTCAATTCATTTTAAATCTTTTAAATGACAAAAAACAATAGGAGGGCAAACGATGATGGCCTACCTCGAATACGCCAAGTGGGGAGGTGTGCAAGCCACTATGAATTGACAGAACGAACTTTGGCGATGATGACCAAGATGCTACAGAAGGTGGTGGGCTCCAATTTGATTGCCGCTCCAATTTGCTCGAGTTCTCAAAGTGAAAATGACATTGGGGACCATGCATTATATACCCCCCCTTCGCCATTAATGCTCACATTAAATGCACGTATGACTACGCCAAAAGGTTGGTGAGATTCAAATTTAAGTCGGCGGCGGTGGCAGACACTCCAAGATCCGGCAGGCAGGAAGCCGTGCAATGACGGCCGCCGTGAGAACATGTGACGACTTTGACGACGGCGGCGACAGAACGCTCGGGGCCCGGAGGGCGGGGTGCGGTGGAGAGTTCGCCGCCGAAGGATTTCGCTTTTCATTTGAACGGCGGTGGCGAGCAACACCCAGGGGCCCGAAGGGCGGGCGGCCACTGCAGGGTCACCGTCGCAGATGGCGATCCTGGGACGGAAGTCCGAACGCGGACTTCCAGACCCCCGGGCCCAAAGGAGCAGGGGTCGGCAGGGAAATCCCCAAAGACCTCTGAACGGCAACTGGCAGGGCGGGCTCCGGAGGGTGGAAAGACGCCCAGGGAGCGCCGCCGAGGCGGCGAACGAAAGGGGGAAGCCCGATAAGGGAACCTCGGAGGCCCGGGCCCGAAGGGGCCCAGGGCCGCCCCAGAGCCCGAAAGGCCCAAGGAACCCACGATGCCGCGGAGGGCAGCAAAAAAAAACCAAAAGGGAGGCACGGTCAATTTTAAGATGAAACTTTAGGGTAATATCAACCATGCGAAACATCCAAAAAGAGGGGCACGCAAAATGAGGCAACCCCGAAAGACCCGACAACGTGAAAGAAAAGAGGGTCCCCATTCCGAACGGGGTGTGTGTGCTGAGGGCACAATAGATGTGTTGACAAATTCTATGAGCATAGAGAAATTCAAGTGGTGTAATGAATTTATGGGCCTCTAAGCCCCTACCAATTAGTTTACAAATTGTTGAAAGTTATTTTTTTCTCTTGTAAGTTGTCTAACAAATGGGAGAATGTTGGGAAAGGTGTCAACTTTGCACCCCAATGTTCCGTATTTATTATTCATTTTATTCATTGTATTTATTATTTTTCCCACATGAAAAAGAGGGCACCTTTCTTTGAGGTGACACTTTTGGCCACATGTTGAATAAGTTGCAAGAACATCTAAAATCATTAAGGAACTATGGGATATGGAGGTCACTTATAATGAATTATACAACACATGTAAGAGCATAATTATAGGGAGTTACATAATAGAGTTGAATTTTGACCAACTCTATGTTGCATATTATGACATATCATAAGGCATCTTTGAATGGGCCAAAATGGAATGTTCGAGTTGGTGAGTTGACTATGACAAATTATGGCAACGTAAGACAATCTTCTAAGGTTAGCATATTGACTCATAATGAGACTTGTATTAGAACTCAAAGAAATTTGGATGTCATTTTTGGGAGTGATTTCTCCCATGGTTTATGGTTTACCATTTGTGGTTTTTGGATTTGTGTCTTCTATATATTGGTGCCTAGGATGAACATGTAGTATGGCATGCTTTTGTTGAGATATATGTTGTCAAAAAAATTCAAACTTGTGTTTGTTGTTCTCTTGTGAAGGCTTGAACATGTTGATGTATTGTAACCAACTTAGTATTGTGAATACATCGGTTCGAGTTTTGGAGGTTGGGTTTTTTTCCCATGATGGACACTAAGTCATTGTGGTATAATCTTTTGTGTGTGCATTTTCCTTTGCAATTGCTAGATCATAGTTTGCATGCAATTCTCTCATTGATTAACATAGGAAGTGTTTATGCTATCAAATTCCTTTCATTTCCCATGACTATCTATTACAAGATTTTCTAGTTTAATCATGACCACGAACCTATGTGTAACCCTTGACCTTTGCAAAGTTGGGATGAAAACAATTACCTCACAATTTGGGGACATATTTTGAACCCTTATGTCATGCCTACCACCTAATGCCCATGAAATCATGCTCTACTTGTGAATGAGTGATTTCTCTTGCTCACATTTTTCAACGACTTGTGATCTTATCATACACCTTTCTTCTAACTCTAAACTCAACTCACGCCATATAAAAAAAATGAGAAATAAGCACATTTGAGGTATCAAAAAATAATTCAATATATTATATTAGGAAATATTAGAGTGATGATTACAAAGAGGTTCATAGCTTTATATAGATTTTGAGAGATGTGACCAACAATGACTAGATACTAATAATCATTGGCACTATTAAACACCACTAAGTCAACACAATGACTATTACAAAAGATAAGCCTTACATTCTAAAAAAGATGTTGACACAAGATTTTAAAATAATTTGCAAGATTTTGATAATGCTTTATGTGTGTAAAATGACAAGGAAATGGCTACCACCACAATTGAGTATGTAGATGAGTTTAACTTATAACTTATATTCATTTTGTCACAAACCTTGACATTAAAATTAAAATGATAAATACTTGTTCTAGGATTTCTTGAAGTGCATCCTAATCTCAAACCACCCCATTGTCATTCAAGTTGCTTCTAGGTAAAACAATTTATCTAATTACAAATCATTGTGAAAGAGGAGAAATATTACACTAAAAACAAACTAAAAGATCTAACTTGTCTAAGATACTACCAAACTCAATGACAAAATAATTCCACTTGAAAGTTGTATCCAAATTTAATGCCTCCCATGAATAATTGTTGATAGATTAGTTGTAACTAAATGTGTGTGTGTGTTCCTCTGAACTTCAACACTCATATCCTTGTGCACATCCATATGCTTCAAATGGGAAACAAACTTTAGGTAAAAGAGAGAGAAAGAGAGTGTGTTCAATCTCAATTAAAGACTTGCAAGTCCCCTTCTACCTAGTGTTGAGAAAGGATCATCTTGAAGAGGGAAAAAACTTTATAAATTACAACTCTTTGTTAAATGCTTTGAGATGTTTCCTCTTGGTCATGCGATTGCCAAAATAGACATACTAACATTAAATATGTATTTTGGCTTCAAATCAGCTTCAAATTACTCATGTGGTGGAGGTTCATCATTTGTCTTCGCCTTGTCGATCTTTTGCCCCTACTTCACATCTTGACAAGCTTTATGTAGGGAAATCCCCCCTTGCTTCTCCCTGTTTTGAGAAATTGAGTGATAATATCTCTTGGATTGTTGTTAGGAGGGAGAAAGGTCTTCCCAAACCTTTATACCAAACACATGCTAGAGTGATGGATGAGAGGAAAAGTAGAGCAAGTTCTAGAATTGTCTAAGCAAGACCTTGGGGATCCTAGTTTTATCTCTTGTTTGTAGTTATTTTTGGCAACTTGGGATACAATTGTACCTCACTCTTTTTTGTCTTGTGGAGTGCTTTGGTTTGTCCCATTGCTCATGGTACATGTTTTGTCTACCTTTTGGCTTTGTTGTTGCATAAGGATTTGAGCCCTTTCAATTCTCTTTATCAATATCAAAAATATTAATTAGCTTATATACCTTTAAATAATCTAATATAAATCACACTGAAATATATCTTTATTGATTGTTTTTTATCATATTATCTAATGTAAAACGAAAATAAATTAAATTAATTTAAAACAATAATAAAAATAATATGAATAAAATGAAAAAATAAAAAATAAGAATAATATAATACAAATACACTATTATATTTTTGTTATACTAGCATTTGCACCAGAGGGGTTGCAAGGGTTACATAGATGGAAAAATATAGAGAAGTAAGAGGGGGTGTGACATGTAGTTTAGCACTTGTATAAAATTGTATGTATATTTTTACAAAGTATGTGTAATACATATTTGGAGATAAAGCCAGCCACCTTTACCAAAACAAACAAAGTTTTAAACTCACTGCAGAAAATAGAAATCATGAAAAAATAATGGGTTTATAGCCATTTGTATCAAAGAACAAAGAAGTCAACATAAAATGTGTTCATTATAGCTTGTTCGAATTATATAGAAAATGTCAGTAATATATAAAGGAACACCTTTGACATTTTTTCGTACTCCCAAATATATACAATTTTGCTTGAATTAAATACAAATTGCTTGTAATATATAGAGAACACCTCTAGCATGTTTTGCATACTCCTTTATTATATGAAAAGAATATATGTATGCTTATGCAATGTAATGGGTGGATTACAATCTGGATAGCGGATGGTCATTTGGAGAATTGTTGATGGCTCAGTGGGTATGGTGAATGATAACAACCCATGTCAAGAAATTTACCATAAGTGTTAAGTGTACACTAAACGTCGACCAAGATCAAGAAGATTTGGATTATGGATGGCGATGGGTGAACATGGATTTGATAAACGGTTCATGGATGAACGGATTTATTAATGATTTGGATTATGGATGGCGATAGGTGAACATGGATTTGATAGACGGTTCATGGATGAACTGATTTATTATGGATAATATGGATGGAGTGTTGGATTTATTATGGATGGGGTAAGATGCTTCTACTTGATTTGGTGCACGTAGATGTTTGATTTTGCACGACACCTTTTTGCCACTATAGTGGTTCTCATTGAAGGACGATTTTTTCTTGTGTTTAAAAATATAACCTAGTATAATGAAATATAATATAAATAATATAAAAAACAAATCTTTACACTATGTGAGATGAGTTTGAATAAAATATCTAATAAAATAGAATAAATAAAATATATTTAAAAAATCTTTGAACTATAAGTTGTCAAAATAACTAAAAGAGATCAAATATAACAAAACCTAATAAATATAATTATAAATCTCTCCACTATTTGAATTAAATCTGAATAAAAATATATTAAAATTTAATAAGTAAAATTCAATTTAATATTTTTTTCTATGTATATTGATTTTTCTATCTAATATAGACTTGTAAACATATAAATTTATCTATTTTTTAATAAGTTTGACATTACATATTTTATATCTATAATAAAAATAGTATATTAAAAAATCTTTACACTATAGTTTTTGTTTAGTCCTCCCTACAAAAGTTGTTTGACCCACTTTACTAAATTTAAAGCTAAAATAAAATATAGAAGAGCATGCCAAAAGAATAAAACAAAAAAATATTAAAAAAAATTGTATGCTAAAATCGCCCTTACTGTTCAATCTTGGATCAAAATAAAAATAATGATTATAAAAAGAACTAAACATTCTTTATTTTTAATTAAAAATTTAAAGAAAATAGCTAGCAATTAATTATAGATTTGAATTATATAGAAAATTGATTTGAAATATTTTGTTCTTTATTTTTAAAATGATGTAATGTGGTCTGGAATACATTACTAATATTTTATACAATTATTTATTAAAAAATTATCACTAATTATGATGTTAATTCTCAATAATTTAAGATTTACCGAAAATTATGATCTAAAAAAAGAAAAGAAAGAGAAATAACTCATGTAAGATATAGTGACTGAAATACATTATCTACTTAAAAACTGTTTACTATTACACTAACACCCTAACAACAAAAGGAAGGGGAGAGTCTTGACTAGATGGTTAAGCAGGGAGAGTTCTTAGTATATTTGTTTCAGGCCAAAAGCTCATACATAATATAGCCTATTGACTAATTATATTATTATTAGTTTATTAATATTATTATATTATATTAATGTTATTATATTTTTTAATTATTTTTAGATTAATATATTAAATTATTATTCTATTAATAATTATTTTATTAATGATTGAATTTAATTAATGTAAGAATTCTATTATTATTAGAAAAGAGATTCTATCCATCGTAGTGATTAAGCGGGAGCTTACACAAAAAGGAGGAATTTAGCAAATTCAGAAAATGTAAAAAATAATTAATAATAAGAAAATTCTCGAAGTTGATGACAAAAAGCAATTTGTAAAATTCGGAAAAGATTGGGTTAGAGGTGGGGAAAACAGGGTTACCAGAAAATAATCGCTGAGGAAATGAGAAAAAAAACCCGAAAAATTCAAATACTAAAACAAAATATTTGCGATCTCCTCCTCTCTTTTTTAGGAGTCTCTCCTTTTGGCAGCGGCTTCTACTTCAGTTGCGCTATCTGTAATCAACACAAACCATTGACCCACTAATTCTCCTTATGGAATCTTTGACAGCCTTCATATACCAGGCTTCCACACTTCTCCTGCGAACAGATGCTGCAAACCTCCTTTTATCTTTGCATCGGCATCTCTATCTCTTTCAGCGCTTGTATTTTCTTTCAGCGATATCAAAATCTCCAGTTGCCAGCGATCTTATCTTGGTGACCTCCTCATAGAATCTCGGATGCAATCTGCAGTCTCCCTGGATGAAAATAGGGAAATAAACACAGCATTCAGCATAGAGCAAAAGTTATTAAAACATAACTGATTTATATTAATGCCAATTTTATAAAACAGATCTGCCAATGCTCTTGTACAATCATGCCTTCGTCCATATCAAAGACAGAGTAACTTTCCTTATTATGTATCTTCAAAACAGAGTTCTTCACTTAGCAACAGGGAAGCTTCTACAATACGCGCGAAGATAGAATTGTCTAGATACATCATAGAGGGAAATAGAAGGAAGAAGAAGATAGAAAATAAATGTGGTAGATGGAGTAGAAATGCTACGATGGCAGGGGAGATTAAAAATTCACAGCTGGAGCGCCATGTCAGCCAACAGATATTCCATTTCCTTTGACGAATTATAATACAGTATGAACGTATGCTTTGTTTTTACAATGTAGATAAAATTGTATCTAAAAGCCAGCATTATTCATATATATATATATATATATATATATATATATTAAATCTCAACCTCAACCACAACATATTACCACTTCCACCTGTTATATGTACAAAACAAAGATTATTTAAATATCATGGCAGAGACAAAGGCCAGATTTGTAAGTGTCTATATTGCATTGGGCAATCTAGAGAACTTTGACTCTCTAGTTTGGATATAGAAATGAGTTTATTATATAGGAATCACCAGTGAAACAAAGTCACATTGAAACCACACCCAATTAAAAACTTAAGGTTTCTTCACTAAGCTATACATTTATTGCACAAACATACCTCCAACTTATCAGTTAAGTGTATTCCTTGAGAATACCAACCTCACAACTTTTTGAATATTTTCAAGTACGGAAATTGACAGAAACTAAAATTACAATGCTAAATTCATTTTAGTATGGAATTAGAATGGAATCTAAGCTATACATTTATTGCAGAAACATACCTCCAACTTATCAGTTAAGTGTATTCCTTGAGAATACCAACCTTACAACTTTTTGAATATTTTCAAGTACGGAAATTGACAGAAACTAAAATTACAATGCTAAATTCATTTTAGTATGGAATTAGAATGGAATCTATCAGATCCTGAAGGGGTGCAAGCTCCTTTTTCTCAATCAAATGGAATTCCTGTTAAAATTAAAGGAAAAGATATTCTACAAGTTAGTATATTCATCGTATAAGTATTGATCATTGAATACTAATTAAATAAAGCATCACAAAATATTACCAGCCAAAACGATAGGTATATATTTGTGCAAGTTACAAAGATATGTGCCAAGCAAACATTTTTAGAAGGAAAACAATTGAATGGAGAAAATGCATCACAATTCAAATTCATTTTGAATAGCTGAAACAGGAATCGGCAATCATTACTATAGAGCACCTTCTGATCATGGAAGACCAACACAAGAAGAACTAGCTCGATCATAACACACTAAGTCAAACTTTGAAAAAAATGATGTAGGTCAGAAGAATACAACTATAATATTTGGGAAATAGTAATCAACAGCTGACCCTCGTTCAAACATATTTTATGTATAATTAGATAGCAGACAAGAATTTTCAATTTACCCAAGTACCACTGGGCAGATTAGAAAACAATAAGAGCACAAAATGTCTATGGAAACACGTTAAATACTCTCCAAGTGTATTCAAACAGTCAAACACTTCTTCAATTTCTAATAAAAAGATAGAAATAGGACATATCGTGAGCATATTGTACTCCAAATTGACAGTCATCAATGCTGTACTCTGGAAACTCAAATCACACAATTTTAAATTCTAAGGATTCCAGCTATATGTTTATATAAACATCGTATGTTATATCTTAATAATAAATAGAATTTTCTATGCCATCTTCACTATTGAAAGTTGATCTTGTTAGTTTACAGTATTTTAATTATAACTGTTGAAGTATTTAAGATAGAAACTACTGAAAACATTCTCGTCAATGAATGCCAGATTGTTGCTTGCTGCTTATTTCTCAAATAGCTGCCTAGTGAAAGTCAGGTAACTATTTCCTAACAAAGCCCCATATCATATAACAGTTGGTTCAAGCATAGTTTGCAGAAGGAAAATTTTCAAGCTTAACTCGCAACTCAGAAGAGGAGGTTACTTGGCAAGTTTTATGCCCAAACTTGGGAGAGTACACTGCAAGTCCAAGCATATAACTCGCAAACACACAGTTTTTGACCTTTCTAAACCTTACACATGATATTTAGAGACACAGGAATCCTCAATACACTATCAGCACCAAATGATAAAAAGGGAAAAGGTTTTTGAGTTTTGAAAATTGTTTATGCACATAATCATGTGCCTTAGGGTATCAAAAAAAAAAGAAGATTTTTCAAACTCCAAATCGCAGGTAAATGGTGAAGCATTTTTGTATAAAACTAGTGTTTTTCAAAGACATTTTAGTATTTTTTTAAGTCGCTGAGTTTTTGCGGAGTCAGAAATTTCTGGTCCACTGAGTCCAAGTCAAGTCCAAGTATGTGATCAATGGGTTTAACATTTAAATACCCTTGATTTTTGTACAATAAAACCTTGGCTCATTAGAAAGACAAATGAATGTCCTAAATTTCTAAAGCAGTTTAAAGATCTCTTTCTGAAATAGGCAATTAATCTCAATTTTCCCTGGGCCAATTAAAAACAACAATTTTTGTAAATTAGAACTCTTCTCGAGGAAAACAAATTTTCTCAAAAAAATTGCACAAAAGTAACATCCAGAAGCCTATAGACTTTTTTTTTAGAGAATTTTAAACAGTTCATCAATTTCCCAAATTTTTTGAATTATCCAATATTTAGGCAATATTCTCACTTGGTATTTTT